>WNWK01008835.1:43972-81482 GCA_009830355.1 Cherax destructor | reverse complement strand
AACTCATTCTTTCTCCTGCATCGATCTTTCCATCTGCTCTTCATCTACTGTCCTTGACTTCACCTGGTCTGTCCTCCCGGACTTACATGACAGCGATCATTTCCCAATCATTCTTAAGTTCCCTCTGTTTTCTCCACCTCCTCATTGCCCACGCTGGCAATTTGACCGGGCGAAATGGGACCTTTACGCACATCTTACTGCCTTTCATGAGGTTCCTACCTCGTCCTCCATTGATGAGGTTTTATATCTCTTTTCGTCCTCCATCTTCACAGCGGCTTCACATTCTATTCCCCAAACCTCGGGCAAGCATCCTCAGAAGTACGTGCCTTGGTGGTCTCCTGCTTGTGCTCGGGCAGTGCGTTTGAAACGCGCTGCATGGGGCAGGTATCGGTATAACAGAACCACAGAGAGACTCCTTGATTTCAAGCAGAAGAGAGCTATTGCTTGCCGTGTCATACGTGATGCTAAACGCACTTGCTGGCGAGATTACATTTCTACTGTCACTTCGGCTTCCTCGATGAGTGCAGTCTGGAAGAAAGTGCGGAAATTAAGTGGTAAATTCTCCCCCGACCCGGCTCCTGTTCTTCAGGTTGCTGGTGTCGATATAACACACCCTCTTGCCGTTGCCACTGAAATTGGTAATCATCTCGTCCGCATTTCTCAGGGGCTCCATCTATGCCCCTCGTTCCTTTCTTCTAAGTCTGCCAGCGAGGTAAAGCCCTTAGATTTTTCTTCTCTTAGAGAAGAATCCTATAATGTGCCTTTTACCCTTCAGGAACTGGAGGCAACACTCTCTGCTTGCCGATCATCGGCAGCTGGGCCAGACGGCATACATATTCGTATGCTACAGCATTTACATCAGTCTGCTCTTACTGTCCTCTTACGACTCTTTAATCTCATATGGTCGCAAGGAGTTCTTTCCCAGCTGTGGAAGTCTGCTATTGTTCTCCCTTTTCGAAAACCATGTGCTACAGGACGTGATCCCTCTCACTACCGTCCCATCGCTCTTACCAGTGCAGTTTGCAAGGTGATGGAACGTCTAGTTAATAGACGTTTGATGTGGTATTTAGAGACTCACAATAGTCTCTCCCCTAGTCAGTATGGCTTCCGTAAGGGCCGTTCTGCCATTGACCCCTTGCTGCGCTTGGATACGTATATTCGTAATGCCTTTGCGAATAACCATTCGGTTATTGCTATCTTTTTCGACCTTGAGAAGGCTTATGATACAACTTGGAGATATAATATCTTGGCCCAGGCCCACTCCTTAGGCCTCCGAGGCAACTACCATTCTTTCTTAAGGCCTTCTTAACTGACAGACATTTCCGGGTCCGGGTTAGTAATGAAGTCTCCCCGGAATTTGTCCAAGCTGAAGGTGTCCCCCAGGGATGTGTTCTGAGCACAACTTTTTCTGCTTGCTATAAATAATCTGGCATCTGTTCTCCCATCCAATATTTGGTCATCGCTATATGTGGATGACTTTGCTATAGCTTGTGCAGGTGCTGACTGTCACCTCATTGAGGTGGTTTATCGCACTTATGCGTGCGGTGAAGGTTCTCTGCACATTTTCAAGGTCAGCAATTTCACCCGCCTTGAAAGGTGCAGTTAGTGTGCAGCAATATTCCAGCCTAGATAGAACAAGCGATCTGTAAAGTGTCAACATGGGCTTGGCATCCCTGGTTTTGAAGGTTCTCATTATCCATCCTGTCATTTTTCGAGCAGATGCAATTGCTACATTGTTATGGTCCTTGAAGGTGAGATCCTCTGACATGATCACTCCCAGGTCTTTGACATTAGTTTTTCGCTCTATTGTGTGGTTGGAATTAGTTTTGTTATACCAGTGGTATAACATTGGTATATACACCAGTGGTATAACAATGGTATATACACCAGTGGTATATCAATGGTATATATATATATATATATATATATATATATATATATATATATATATATATATATATATATATATATTATTTTTTGGAGAATTAAATGCAAAATGGGAGTTGACACAGTTACTTTTTGCTGATGATACTGTGCTTATGGTTTGTGGACGAGTTTGGGAGAGTGTGTAAAGGTAGAAAGTTAAAAGTGAACATAGATAAGAGTAAGGTGATGAGGGTATCAAACGATTTAAATAAAGAAAAATTGGATATCACATTGGAGAGAGGGATTATGGAAGAAGTAAATGTTTTCAGATATTTGGGAGTTGATGTGTCAGCAGATGGGTTTATGAAGGATGAGGTTAACCATGGAATTGATGAAGGAAAAAAAGGTGAGTGGTGCATTGAGGTATCTGTTGAGACAAAAAAACGTTATCCATGGAGGCAAAGAAGGGAATGTACGAAAGTATAGTGGTACCAACACTCTTATATGGGTGTGAAGCATGGGTTGCAAATGCTGCAGCGAGGAGGAGGCTGGAGGCAGTGGAGATGTCCTGTCTAAGGGCAATGTGTGGTGTAAATATTATGCAGAAAATTCGGAATGTGGAAATTAGGAGAAGGTGTGGAGTTACTAAAAGTATTTGTCAGAGGGCCGAAGAGGGGTTGTTGAGGTGGTTTGGTCATTTAGAGAGAATGGATCAAAGTAGAATGACTTGGAGAGCGTATAAATCTGTAGGGGAAGGAAAGCGGGGTATTATTATTATTATTATAATCAAATAGAAGCGCTAAACCACAGGGGTTATACAGCACTGCAGGTTATTGTAGGATGCAGGGAGAGTGGGTTGTAAGAGGGAGATGGATGATAAGTAGGGTATGGAGTGCAGCATGACGGTGGATAGTGCAGGGATAGAGGGTAGCAAGAGATCGAGGTAGAAAGGACTGAGGGAGGTGCTAGAGGTATAATCTTCAGAGTTTGTGTAGTAAGTCAGTTTCTGTCAAAAAGTCAACAAGAGAGTCAGGATTAAAGGATGGTCCATCTGCAAGAAGGGAAGGTAAAGAAAGGGCCGCAGAGTGAAGACGTCGTTGGAGGTAAATTCTGCGTGCTCATTGATAGAGTGGGCAGTCCTGCAGAATATGTCGAACAGACACTGGAACCTGACAATGCTCTCAGAGAGGGGCAGGGAGCCTCTCCATGAGATACCCGTGAGTAAGACGAGTGTGGCCGATGCGAAGACGGGAGAGTGTAGTCTCCCAACCTCGACATTGGTGACAAGAAGAAGGCCAGAAACCTATAACCGGTTTAATAGAATGAAGTTTGTTATTCATCAGGTCAGACCAGCGTTGTTGCCAACGGGTGCGAAGGTGGGTAGCAATGACCGCAAAATAGTTCGTGAAAGGAACACCTCTATATGAAACTTTTAGCGCTTCTATTTGATTATAATAATAATCTATATGAAACTGGAAGGTCATGTACTGCTAACCGCGCAGCAGTGTCTGCCTGTTCATTGCCCTGTACGTCAACATGACCAGGGACCCAACAAAAGACAATATCTTTATGCTTGCTAAAGATACGGCGTAACCAAAGGTGGATACGAAGAACTAGGGGGTGAGGTGTATCAATTTTACGGATAGCCTGTAAAGCACTAAGGGAGTCTGAAACGACCACAAATGGTGATACAGGCATAGATGCAATACGGATAAGTGCCACAAGAATGGCATACAATTCAGCCATAAATATGCTAGCCGAGGGTAATAGATGCCCTCGTACGATGCTGTCCGGAAACACTGCTGCGAATCCGACGCCGTCAGATGACTTTGAACCATCGGTGTATACTGCGATGGCATGGGAATGAGAACGGAAATGGTCTAGAAAGAAAGAGCGAGAAGCCGCCGTAGGTAGTTGGGCTTTCGCGCAAGGTAGAGGAATAGAACAGACACGGACAGCAGGAACTTCCCAAGGGGGTAGAGGAAAGGGTGAAGCCACATGAACATATAAAGGCGGAAGCTGAAGGGAAGACAAGAGTGAATGCAGACGAAGAGAAAAGGGACGAAGTAAACAAGGGCGACGAACAAATAACGAGCGTCTACTAACATCTGTGACAATCCTATACATGGAAGGATTGCGGAGGTCATGAGAGCGAACATAATAGCGAATGCAATGTGCATCACGACGATCGGACAAGGATGGAATGTTCGCTTCTACATAGAGGCTCTCAACCGGGAAAGAACGAAAAGCACCAAGGCATAAGCGTAATCCCTGGTGATGGATGGGATTAAGGCTGGAAAGAGTGGCAGGAGAAGCTGCCGAATATATCTGGTCACCATAATCGAGTTTCGATAAAATTAGGGCCGAATGTAGGCGAAGGAGAGTTCTACGATCAGCTCCCCATGAAAGATGTGTTCATCAAGAACTGCAAGAAGCCCCTATCACATGCTTTTAACATCCTATGGAGAGGGAGCATGGACACTGGGATCGTCCCGCAGCTACTAAAAACAACAGACATAGCCCCGCTCCACAAAGGGGGCAGTAAAGCAATAGCAAAGAACTACAGACCAATTGCGCTAACGTCCCATATCATAAAAATCTTTGAAAGGGTTCTAAGAAGCAAGATCGCCACCCATCTTGATACCCATCAATTGAAATTTCTCATCATTGAACTTCATTTTGTTTTCTGCAGCCCATTTAAAGATTTGGTTTATGTCTGCTTGGAGTCTTGCAGTGTCTTCAACGGTGGACACTGTCATACAGATTCGGGTGTCATCTGCAAAGGAAGACACAGCACTGCGGCTTATATCACTGTCTATGTCCGATATGAGGATGAGGAACAGGATGGGAGCAAGTACTGTGCCTTGTGGAACAGAGCTTTTCACATTAGCTGCCTCAGACTTTACTCTGTTGACTACTACTCTTTGTGTTCTACTTGTTACAAAATTATAGATCCATCTACCAACTTTTCCTGTTATTCCTCTATCACGCATTGTGTGTGCTATTACACCATGGTCACACTTGTCAAAGGCTTTTGCAAAGTCTGTGTATATAACATCTGCATTCTGTTTGTCTTCTAGAGCATCCAGGACCTTGTCGTAGTGGTCCAGTAGTTGGGACAGACAGGAGCGGCCTGCTCTAAACCCATGCTGCCCTGGGTTGTGCAATTGATGGGTATCAAGATGAGTGGCGATCTTGCTTCTTAGAACCCTTTCAAAGATTTTTATGATATGGGACGTTAGCACTATTGGTCTGTAGTTCTTTGCTATTGCTTTACTGCCCCTTTTGTGGAGTGGGGCTGTGTCTGTTGTTTTTAGTAACTGCGGGACGACCCCAGTGTCCATGCTCCCTCTCCATAGGATGTTAAAAGCACGCGATAGGGGCTTCTTGCTGTTCTTGATGAACACGGAGTTCCATGAGTCTGGGCCTGGAGCGGAGTGCATGGGCATGTCATTTATTGCCTTTTCGAAGTCATTTGGCATCGTGGTGATGTCAGATAGGCATGCGTCTGTCAAGTTCTGTCGCACTCTCATAAAAAATTCATTTAGGTCTTTGATTTTCAGTCTGGTTAGCGGCTCCCTAAAAACTGAGTCATACTGGGACTTAAGTAACTCACTCATTTCCTTGCTGTCATCTGTGTAGGACCCATCCCGTTTAAGTAGGGGCCCAATACTGGATGTTGTTCTCGACTTTGATTTTGCATAAGAAAAGAAATACTTTCAATTTCATTCATAGCTTTTAGTTCTTCCCGCGTTTCTTGATTCCTGTAAGATTCCTTTAGTTTTAATTTGATGTTTGCTATTTCTCTGACTAGTGTCTCCTTACGTATTTCAGATATATTGGCCTCCTGTAGCCGCTCCGTTATTCTTTGCCTTCGCCTGTATAGGGAGCGCCTCTCTCTTTCTAGTTTGCATCTTCTCTTCCTTTTCCTTAAGGGAATTTGCCTTGAGCAAACCTCTAGTGCCACAGAGTTAATTTGGTCTAGACATAGGTTAGGATCCGTGATGCTTAGGCAATCTTCCCAGTTTATATCATTTAGGACTTGGTTTACTTGGTCCCACCTTATGTTTTTGTTATTGAAGTTGAATTTGGAGAAGGCTCCCTCGCGGCTGATCACATTTTGTTGATCTGGGGCTCCCCCAATGCATGTCTGGACCTCTATTATGTTGTGATCTGAGTATATTGTTTTTTATATGATGACATTTCGTATCAGATCATCATTGTTGGTGAAGATGAGGTCCAGCGTATTCTCTAATCTTGTGGGCTCTACTATATGCTGGTTTAAGGTGAACTTGGTGCAGAGATTTAAAAGTTCATGCATGTGTGAATTTTCATCTGAGCTGCCTCCTGGTGTTATCTCTGCTACCACATTGTTTGCAATGTTCCTCCATTTTAGGTGCCTGAGGTTGAAATCCCCCAGTAGCAAGATGTTGGGGGCAGGAGCTGGAAGATTTTCCAGACAGTGGTCAATTTTCAGAAGCTGTTCCTGGAATTGTTGGGACGTTGCATTCGGGGGCTTGTAGACAACCACGATGACCAGGTTTTGATTCTCGACCTTTATTGCTAATACTTCAACTACATCATTTGAGGCAGTTAGTAGTTCTGAACATATAAGTGACTTTGTGATAAACAGGCCAACCTTCCCCTTTTTGCCTGTTCACTCTGTCACACCTGTATAGGTTGTAGCCCGGGATCCATATTTCATTGTCCAAGTGATCTCTTATGTGGGTCTCTGTGAAAGCCGCAAACATAGCATTTGACTCTGTAAGCAGTCCACGAATGTAAGGTATCTTGTTGTTTGTTGCTGGCTTTAGACCTTGTATATTAGCAAAGATGAATGTAGTTGGATTGGTGGTATGGGGGGGGGGTCTTTTTTCCTGGCACTAATATCTGTTGTATTGGAGTGGAGGCCATTGGCTGTGATTTCACTCCAGAAATGATTGCAGTTGGTGTACAATTTCTGTCATTTCCTGCCAGCTTTTTTTCCTTCCTGGTACTAAAAAACCTCTCTCTCCGGAGTGGCTGTGGCTACCCAGGTTTTGCCATGATCTGGATGTTCTGTGTCGCCTCGTACACTTTAGGTGGTATGCCTGGCAATATAAGTTATAGCACTGTCTTTCCTGAATTAATGTGTGGCACATTTCAGGGTGGAAAAACTTACAGGATGGGAGATTGCATTTGCCTGTTTTCATATGTGCATGGCATTTTCTGGGGAGCATTTGACTGAACTTTGTATAGAAAGGGGTTTAGTTATAGGTAACACATATTTAAAAAAAGAGGATAAATAATTATTCAAGATATGATATAAGGCGAAATGACAGTAGTTTGTTGGACTACATATTGGTAGATAAAAGACTGTTGGGTAGACTTCAGGATGTACATATTTACAGAGGGGCCACAGATATATCAGATCACTTTTTTGTTGTAGCTATAGTGAGAATAAAAGGTAGATGGGATACAAGAAGAATAGAAACAACAAGTAAGAGAGAAGTGAAGATTTATAAACTAGAGGAGGAGGCGGTTAGGGTAAGATATAAACAACTGTTGGAGGACAGATGGGCTAGTGAGAGTATAAGCAGTGGGGTAGAAGAGGTATGGGGTAAGTTTAAGAATATAGTGTTAGAGTGTTCAGAAGAAGTTTGTGGTTATAGGAAAGTGGGTGCAGGAGGGAAGAAGAGTGATTGGTTGAATGAGGATGTGAAGAGAGTAGTAAGAGAGAAAAAGTTAGCATAGGAGAGGTTTTTACAAAGTAGAAGTGATGTAAGGAGGGAGGAGTATATGGAGAGAAAAAGAGAGGTTAAGAAAGTGGTGAAGCAATGTAAAAAGAGAACAAATGAGAGAGTGGGTGAGATGTTATCAACAAATTTTGTGGAAAATAAGAAAAAGTTTTGGAGTGAGATTAATAAGTTGAGGAAGCCTAAGGAAAGAATGGATTTGTCAGTTAAAAATAGGAGAGGAGAGTTATTAAATGGAGAGTTAGAGGTATCGGGAAGATGGAGGGAATATTTTGAGGAATTGTTAAATGTTGATGAAGACAGGGAAGCTGTGATTTCTTGTATAGGGCAAGGAGGAATAACATCTTATAGGAGTGAGGAAGAACCAGTTGTGAGTGGGGGGAAAGTTCGTGAGGCAATGAGTAGAATGAAAGGGGGTAAAGCAGCTGGGATTGATGGGATAAAGATAGAAATGTTAAAGGCAGGTGGGGATATAGTTTTAGAGTGGTTAGTGTTTTTATTTAATAAATGTATGGAAGAGGGTAAGGTACCTAGGAATTGGCAGAGAATCAGTCATGGGGTCTGGAAAAGGTGAATGAGGTGATAGCTCCCTGGAAAGTGAAAGCCCAACATTGGCCATCATACCAGAAACATAAGTGCCACTATCGCCGCAAGGTTTGGCAACCCCACATATCCAAAACAAAACAATGGCGCGCAGCTTTTATAGTGGCGCTATTAAGTGGTGATATTCATATTAATCCAGGACCTCAATCTATGGTACAGGTGCAAAACAGACAGATAAGCCATGGTGGTAATGACGGTCTAGTAGCTAGTAATGATAATCTTAACTCTATATGTAATGCCCAGACAATGGAACCATTATTAATATTTCAGACACCACCAGACATATGTATACACTGTACTAAGGTACGAAAGAAGAACAGTAAACTTACCGTTTGCAAAAGGTGTAAGGGGTGGGTGCAAAATGGATGTGTGTTCAATTATGGTAATGGTGCCAGATTTCATTTTGTTTAACAAATGCACTTTGGCACAGTTACCCTTTAGCAATATATCAATATATCATCATATATTGATGATTATGACTGTTTTATAACAACAGGCCTTCACTCTATTCATGTCAACGCAAGATCACTTCCTCCAAAATTGGCAGAGATTAGGATTCTAGCTAACAGCACTAGAGCGGCAGTTATATCCATCTCGGAATCCTGGTTGGATGATACGGTGACTGACGACGAGGTCAAAATAGAAGGTTACAACATAAAACGCTTAGATATGAATAGAAAAGGTGGTGGGGTATGTGCCTACATAAGGAACGACTTAGCCTATAATCCAAGACCTGATTTAAATGACAATAAACTGGAGATTCTATGGTTTGAAGTGTTGCTTCCCAAGACCAAACCCATCTTAGTAGGAACCAGTTATCCCCCTCCCACCCATGACCAGTTCTTAGAGGACTTTTCGAGAGTCTTGTCAGGACTTGATAACAATGACGAGACAGTAATACTAGGAGACTTCAATATCTGTTTTCAACAGCAAAATAACGGGCTATGTAAAAGATATAAGCAAATTCTGGATTTAAATAGTTACACGCAACTAATTAATACACCAACCCTGATCACGCAGTTCTCAGCCACCCTAATTGACCACATACTTTGTAACCGCTCTGAGAACATTAGTCAGTCAGGGGTCATTACCACAGGCCTTAGTGATCATTTCATCATTTACTGTACCAGGAAAATCACTAGGGAACGGATAGGCCTACACAAGACAATAAAAGTTAGGTCAACTAGAAACTACAGTAAAGAAACACTGGTAAATATGCTACACAATTGTGACTGGTCAGTGATAACAAGTTCCACGGACGTAAATGATGCCTGGGAAAAATTCAAAACAATGTTCACTGCCATTCTTGATAATATTGCACCAGTTAAAGAGGTTAGGATTAAACGAAGAACTGAAAACTGGATGACTACTGAGATATTAGATGATATGAAATTCAGAGACCAGTTGATAAAAAGATTTAAGTCAAACAGACAGGATATTGCAGCACTAAATGAATTCCAAAGGGTGAGGAACAGAGTGCAGAGGCTTATAAAAGGCGCAAAGGCGAGGCACTATTGCTCAAAAATCGAAGAGTACAAGAATAACCCTAGAAAGCTCTGGCAACAACTAAAACAGTTAGGGTATAGCCATAAACCCGTAGATAGATCTAACATAGTACTAAATGTCGATAACGAGGTATGCCACGAAACAAATAAAGTGGCAAATTGTTTTAATTCATACTACACAACTGTCGCATCAACACTAGTAAGTAAGGTACCAGCTGCGTAACTTGTCATGAGAGTGACCAGCTCTACCTGGAGCTCATAACCTTTGTAACTTGTCATAATTGTGAGCAGATCTAGTTCATTACCGCTGTAACTTGTTCAGCTATCAAAACTTTGGAGTCCAGTCAATGGACTAATTATGTACCTCTGTAATCTTTTGACTACCGCCCACAGGATTGGTATGGGGTGCATAATAAAGATATTAAACTAACTAAACATCAAATACCTTTCACACAGACTCTGATAAGTTTAAAACATACTATACCAATAAAGGAATAACTCCAAACAGTTGTCAGCTAGTAAGTGTATCTCTTCCTCTTATACATCAATGATCTTCCCAATGTATCACAACACCTGAAACCAGTACTCTTTGCTGACGACACAACTTATGTCATCTCCCACTAAAATCTTGCCACACTTAATACCATTGTTAACAACGAATTAATAAAAATATCAACAAGGACGACAGCCAATAAACTTACACTCAACACTGATAAGACCTTCTATATTATGTTTGGCAACAGAGCAGGTGATCCACAATTAAACATTAAGATCAACACTACACCTATTGCTAAACATAACGAGGGCAAATTCTTGGGCCTTCACCTTGACAGCAGCCTGAAATTCAGCACCCATATCCAACACATAACAAAGAAAGTGCCCAAAACTGTGGGGATCCTCTCTAAGATACGGTATTATGTACCACAATCAGCCCTACTCACACTATACTATGCACTCATCTATCCCTACCTCACATATGCCATTTGTGCATGGGGATCAACAGCAATTACCCACCTAAAACCAATAATAACCCAACAAAAAGCCGCAGTAAGAATTATCATGCAATCCAACGCTAGGCAGCACCCCCCCCCCCACTCTTCAAAGACCTAAACATACTCACTGTTCAGAACATCCATACTTACTACTCTGCTATCTACATTTATAGAACCATAAATTCCAACTTTAACCCTGAGCTAAAACACTTTCTTGACAGTTGTGACAGGACCCATAGACATAATACCAGACATAAGCATCTCTTTGACATTCCCCATGTCCGACTAAATCTATACAAAAATTCAATGCGCATAAAAGGGCCTAAAATCTGGAACTCCCTGCCTGAAAACTCTAGAACTGCAGACACAACCTCCATTTTCAAAAGCACCGTTAAAAAACATCTTATCTCACTTACGCACCCAACCGGTAGTTAACCACATGAAAACTACTTTTCTTGCACATGTCCACAGCAAAAGACACTTACTGATATCTGTGATTCCCCTTAATTTCACATGACTAACCAAAATTCTAATACAACTATTGCTTCATAATTCTTAAGCTAATCATAATTTTGCCTAAGACACTCCATTATAGAATAAGTTTGCCTAAGACACTCCAATATAGAAACGGTATTATGCCACTACATCACCTTTACCATTAATACATAAACTAATTGTTAAATTCTTTAAACTAATTGTTTAATTCTTAAATGTTTGAATTTCAGTACCTCAATATTGTAAACGTAGTTAATCACTACAATTACCTAACCTTACTATCAGTACAATCAAGGGGCTCTGGTGGCTTGGTGGCTAAAGCTCTCGCTTCACACGGCGAGGGTCTGGGTTCGATTCCCCGCCAGGACAGAAATATTGGGCGTGTTTCTTTACACCTGTTGTCTATGTTCCCCATCAGTAAAATGGGTACCTGGGTGTTAGTCGACTGGTGTGAGTCGCATCCTAGGACACTGACCTAATCTGCCCGAAATGCTCAGCATAACAAGGGACTTTCTATATAGTAATATGTCATTGATGTCAGCTAGGCCTGTATACCATGTGCATGTACTTGTAGTAAATAAAGATAAAGATATTATTGTGTCACTATTGAGTAAGACCTATCATAAGACTGCCTGTAAAGCCTAGGCATATTATTGGCCATCTTGTAATATCTACTTCATAAAATATACATTACTATAATTACACCCCACTCTGCATATTACAAGAAATAAAGAATTTGAATTTGAATTTGAACTTCCTTCCACTTTGGTCCAGGTTCCTTTTCCGAGATCCAGGCTGGGCTCGGTACGGCGTTTGCTGTCAGTGACCCTATAAACCACAACAACAACAACTCTGTTGTATACATGGTATACAGGCCTAGCTGACATCAATGACATACTACTATATAGAAAGTCCCTTGTTATGCTGAGCATTTCGGGCAGATTAGGTCAGTGTCCTAGGATGCGACTCACACCAGTCGACTAACACCTAGGTACCCATTTTACTGATGGGGAACATAGACAACAGGTGTAAAGAAACACGCCCAATGTTTCTGCCCTGGCTGGGAATCGAACCCAGGCCCTCGCCGTGTGAAGCGAGAGCTTTAGCCACCAGACCACCAGAGCCAGCCTTCGTCGGGTGTGGACGTCTCTCTCTCGCCTGAGTATCAGTGACAAATTTCCCCCGTTCTCTCTGGGACGCTTGTCCTCATTTATTTTGCCCGCCATGCACTCTACATCGGCTTACTTTTAGCCAGCTCCATTTTTTCCGCTCTGCGGATAATTATTTAACGGTCTTTGGTGGGAAGCCGGTTACTGTACTCTGGTGGGGGTGTGGGGGGGTCCCGATTTGCTGGGACTTGGCAAAGGGGTCCACCGTACCTAATCGGAAACTTTCAAGTTTCTATCTCTATTTCCAAAGGAACTTTTGTCCCTTTTCTTTCATCGCCCAGCCTTGGGCAAGAAATCTTCCTCGTACCATCGAGAAGTCGGGCTCGATACGGCTTATGCTGTCAGTGGCCCTGATAACCCCAACGAAGAAGAAGAAGGTTGTTACTTGAGGAATTAAGGTGGAGTGTTAGTTTAAGTTTAGTAAAGTAAATTTTATTTCATTGCAGATTACATAGGTATTGGTAGTTACAATATAAACTGAATGCAAGGAGATCCACTGACATGCCATGGCATTAGGGGTTTATTCAGGTATACAAATACAGTTACATAGATTATCATACATAGCTGAATGCACTAGCGATCGAGCTATGATAATATCTTATTATTATACTGTACAGGAGATAATATCTTATTATTATACTATACAGGAGATAATATATTATTATTATACTATACAGGAGATAATATCTTATTATTATACTATACAGGAGATAATATCTTATTATTTTACTATACATAAGAACATAAGAAAGAAAGAACACTGCAGCAGGCCTACTGGCCCATGCGAGGCAGGTCCAAGTCTCCAACCGGCTTAAGCCAATGCCCCGACCCAGCCAGGTCAGTTACATTCACTTAAGGAAGGAGCACAGCATCTGACCTAGTGGCACAAGCTAGTCAGGACCAACTCACACCCACCCGCACCCACTCATATATTTATCTAGCCGATCACCTGGATTTAATCCTCCCCAGGTAAACTCCAGGTAGTCAGGTCACTTCCACTTAAGGAATTAGTACGGCATCTGACCTAGGAGCACAAGCTAGTCAGGTCCAACTCACACCCACCCACACCCACTCATGTATTTATCTGACCTATTTTTAAAACTACACAGCGTCCCAGCCCCTATGACGGTACTCAGGAGTTTGTTCCACTCATCCAAAACTCTATTGCCAAACCAGTGCTTTCCTATATCCTTCCTGAATCTGAACTTTTCCAACTTGAAACCATTGCTGCGAGTCCTGTCTTGGCTGGATATTTTCAGCACGCTATTTACATCCCCTTTATTTATTCCTGTTTTCCATTTATACACCTCAATCATATCCCCCCTAATTCTATGCCTTTCTATAATAATAATAATAATAATAATATAATAATATTTTTATTTGGACATGATACAAAGAATTACATTTGGTTATTGAGATTACATGAGGTGTACATGCCAAAAGCCCCTAGTATGCAGGGCATTTTGGGCAGACTTAAAATTAACTTAAAACTAAATTGTAAGAATTTTTGTAGATAGTTTACAATGAGTAAAGGTAAGTATGAAATTTGAACACAGTTTAGACATGACATTTTTTAAACATAGTTTCGTACTTTTGTCTTCGTTATAAAATTAATTAAATCATATTAAACAAATTAAAGCAATAATAATAATAAAATAATAAAAAGTTATGGTTGATAATTTATAAAATAAGTAAAGTTGCATATCTAAGTTATAAAGTTTGAATATAAGTTGAACATATCAATTAATTGTAGCAATTTATTGTAGCAATGCAACTAATTGAGTGAGATAACAATTTAAAACAATTAATTGCATTGCAGTTAGTTTACGTGGTCATTATAATGTAAATGTTATGGAAATAGTTAGCTTAGTATGTATTATTCATAACAGGTTTTACATTCATTCATTCATTCATTCATTCATTCATTCATTCATTCATTCATTCACCTCATCCTTCATAGACCCATCTGCTGACATGTCCACTCCCAAATATCTGAATACATTCACCTCCTCCATACTCTCTCCCTCCAATCTGATATCCAATCTTTTGTCACCTAATCTTTTTGTTATCCTCATCACCTTACTCTTTCCTATATTCACTTTCAATTTTCTTCTTTTACATACCTTACCAAATTCATCCACCAACCTCTGCAACTTCTCTTCAGAATCTCCCAAAAGCACAGTGTCATCAGCAAAAAGCAACTGTGACAACTCCCACTTTGTATTTAATTCTTTATCTTTTAATCCCACACCTCTTGCCAAGACCCTCGCATTTACTTCTCTTACAACCCCATCTATAAATATATTGAACAACCACGGTGACATCACACATCCTTGTCTAAGGCCTACTTTTACCAAGAAATAATCTCCCTCTCTCCTACACACTCTAACCTGAGCCTCACTATCCTTATAAAAGCTCTTCACTGCTTTCAGTAACCTACCTCCTATTCCATACACCTGCAACATCTGCCACATTGCCACCCTATCCACCCTATCATACGCCTTTTCCAAATCCATAAATGCCACAAAAACCTCTTTACCCTTATCCAAATACTGTTCACCTATATGCTTTACTGCAAACACTTGGTCTACACACCCCCTACCTTTCCTAAAGCCACCTTGTTCATTTGCTATTCTGCTCTCCGTCTTACTCTTAATTCTTTCAATAATAACTCTACCATACACTTTACCTGGTATACTCAACAGACTTATTCCCCTATAATTTTTGCACTCTCTTTTGTCCCCTTTGCCTTTATACAAAGGAACAATACACACTCTCTGCCAGTCCCTAGGTACCTTACCCTCTTCCATACATGTATTAAATAATAGCACCAACCACTCCAAAACTATATCTCCGCCTGCTTTTAACATTTCTACCTTTATCCCATCAATCCCAGCTGCCTTACCCCCTTTCATTCTACCCACTGCCTCACGAACTTTTCCCACACTCACAACTGGCTCTTCTGCACTCCTACAAGATGTTATTCCTCCTTGCCCTATACACGAAATCACAGCTTCCCTGTCTTCATCAACATTTAACAACTCCTCAAAATATTCCCTCCATCTTCCGATACCTCTAACTCTCCATTTAATAACTCTCCTCCTATTTTTAACTGTCAAATCCATTTGTTCCCTAGGCTTCCTCAACTTATTAATCTCACTCCAAAACTTTTTCTTATTTTCAACAAAATTTGTTGATAACATCTCACCCATTCTCTCATTTGCTCTCTTTTTACATTGCTTGACCACTCTCTTAACCTCTCTTTTTTTCTTCATATACTCTTCCCTCCTTGCATCACTTCTACTTTGTAAAAACCTATCATATGCTAACTTTTTCTCCCTCCCGCACCTACTTTCCTGTAACCACAAACTTCTGCTCCTGTCTTCTAATAATATCAGCTATAATTGACTCTAGTAATTTGCCTACAATTAAGGTCAGGCTTATTGGGTGGTAATTTGACAGTAGTGACTTGTCCCCTGCTTTAAAAATAGGAATTACATTAGCCATCTTCCACATATCAGACACTACACCTGTTTGAAGAGATAAATTAAAAATGTTAGATAATGGTTCACAGAGTTCCATTTTGCATTCCTTAAGAACCCTTGCAAAAAGCTCATCAGGACCCGGCGATTTATTTTATTTCAGTCTCGGTCTAGTTGTTTCATAATTATTTCGCTAGTGACTGTGATATTACATAATTTATCTTCTTCTGGGCCTCTGTAAAAATTAATTACTGCGATATTATTAGTGTCTTCCTGTGTGAAAACCGAGAGAAAATAATTATTAAAAATATAGCACTATCTTATATCTACTATCTCGGCTAAACGTACGCCACTTTTGTATTTTTCTACAATCTCTTTCTTTAATTCTATCGTGTTTCTCAATTTCTTTACCAAAGGGCTGGCTCTAGGAACTTTCTTTGTGCCCATGGTGGCTTATTTTGCAGTCACAATCAATAAACAATCACAAAAATTGCGAAATGTTACGGATGAATGCTCACTCAACCAATGACAAAGCCAGACTGAGGGGGCGTCCCGGCAGGTGGACGCGTCTGATACGTGCGATTAGCAGGACACGGTTCGAAATTTGAAGCAAAATTTCACAAAAAAAGTGTCTGAAATCCAAAAAGTCCGATATCCAGTGCGTGCGAAATCTGAGGTTCCACTGTACAGTGGAACCCCGAGTTTCGAACTTAATCCGTTCCAGGAGCTACAGTGGACCCCAGATTTCGTCAATAATTCGTTCCAGAATACAGTTCGAGTGCCGTTACCAAACGAATTTGTTCCCATAAGGAATAATATAAATTAGATTAGTCTTTTTAGACCCCCAAAAATACACTTACAAAAGCACTTACAAAAATACACTTACATAGTTGTTCGAGTTTGGAGCAGTACGAAATCCGGGGGTCCACTGTAGTTCTAAACTCGAAACATTCAAAACTTGAAGTAATATTTTCAATAAGAAATAATGGAAATTCAATTAATCCATTCCAGAAACCCAAAAATATTAAAAAAAAATACATTTTAATGAGATTAATTATAGTTTTACATACACACAACAATTATACATAGTACAGTTATTAATAAATAAATACAAACATTTAATTAAACATATAAAATAACATTTTTACTTACCTTTATTGAAGATTGTTGATGGCATCTGGAAGATAGGGAGGAGGAATGAGGGAGGGCTTAGTGTTTGGAAGGGAAATCTCCCTCCATAAAGACTTCAGGTAACAAGTCCTTATCTGGGGTTACCTCGCTTCTTTTTCTTTTAATGCCACTAGGACCAGCTTGAGAGTCACTGGACCCCTGTCTCGAAAAATAACTGTCAAGAGTCCTCTGTTTCTGGTGCCTCTTTAACCCTTAAATGGTCCAAATGTATATACATGTATACGTTCACTCGCCCAGTGCCTCGAATATTTTGAAAAAAAACAAAAAAAATTATGGAAATAAAGAGCACATTTTTTTAAGTGTTATAGGATAAAAAAAAAATTTAGGGTCAGTACTTACCGAGATATGAGGCGGAGAAGTTGGCACTGGATGCTCACCTCACAGCAACAGGAGTCCTGCCGCTTGCAGAATTGTTGCCGATATACCTTTTTTTCTCTTTTTTATACTATTTTATATAATTTTTATGTTCTGATAATTACAATTTATAGTAGTTCTTGTGATTTCATAGCCAATCTTTGTTCTGACACTAATATTAGGTACTGAAATTGTACTCAAATAATAATAATAATAATGATAGTGCATAATAATAATAATAATAATGATGATAGTGCATAATAATAATAATAGTGCATAATAATAATAATAATAATAATAATAAGTTCCCTTGAAGCATTATGTAAAATGTGTCACTGCCTTATCTTATCTTACCTCCACTAATGACAGTGGTGACATTTGATGAGCTTACACTTCTTCAATTTATTTGTGTTACACAAACCTGTCTGTCTGTGTGTCTGTCTTTCTGTCTGTTTTTCTGTCTGTCTTTCTGTCTGCCTGTGTGTCTCCTTCTTTCTGTCTGCTTGTCTCAGAGAGTAGCTCATGAACCAACTGGTATTACACACGATCACAAGCACAGTATAGCTATGTCTGGATTTTTTTAGTTATCCTAGGTAATTTACACTATGTATAATTGTATTTACGTATGTGTTCCTGTAAGATAGAGACAGATAGAGACAGAGATAGATACAGACAGACAGATGGAGATAAAGACACCCAATCAGGTAGCCAGCCAGCCAGCCTGCCTATATCACTTTCCATTTAAAAGGGGAGTGTTAATATGACATGACATCAGTGAATCCTTGGTGTTTGCCACACTGTTTGCTCTAGCTGACGCTCAGTTTAATTGGTGCTCCCACAAGGTACTAAGTGGTCCCAGATTTTTTTAATACAGCGCACACCGAGTGTTAAGACCCATTCTATGCTGACCAGGCATCTCAAGCCAATTGTGCCAAATTTGGAGGCAGGAAAAATAAAACGTATACAATGGACCCCCGAGTTACGAACACCCCGGAAATCGTACAATTATGTAAGTATAATATTGTAAGTGCTTTTGTAAGTGTATTTTTGGGGGTCTGAAATGGACTAACCTACTTGACATTATTTCTTAAGGGAGTAAATTCGTTCGGTAATGGCACTTGAGCAGGATTATGGAATGAAGTTTTTACGTTACTCGGGGGTCCACTGTAGTATATTATGTTTGGGGCAGTAGCGAACGCATATATACGTTTGGACCGTTTAAGGTTAAGATGTCCCTAAAATGGGACAGTGTTTTGTCACTGAACATGTTGCAGATATGGCTTGTTTCAGCTTGCTCAGGGTGGTATTTTTCAGCAATTGCCTACACCTTATTCCACATTGCACAAATTTTCTTAATCTCTGAAGAAGGCACCTCATCCACTCCCTTTTCCTCCTCCTGTGAAGTAAGTTCCTGAACTCTGGTCTGATGCTGTTCCAGTTCCAGCTCTTCCAGCTCTTCAGTGGTTAGCTCTTCATTGTGGTCATCCACCAACTCTTCCACATCCTTGCCACTCACCTCCAACCCCAGAGACTTGCCCAATGCCACAATACCTTCCACAACAGGCAGAGGGTCGTCAGGGTCAGGGTCAGCCTCAAACCCTTCAAAATCCCTCTCTTGGACACAACCTGGCCACAATTGTCTCCAAGCAGAGTTCAAAGTCCTGGAAGTCACTCTCTTCCAAGCCTTACCTATAGGGCCTATGGAGTTGTAGATATTGAAGTGATTCTTCCAGAACTCTCTTAGGGCCAATTTAGTGTCCAAGGTCACTTCAAAGCACTTTTGAAACACTGCTTTTGTGTAGAGTTTTTTGAAGTTAGAAATGACCTGCTGGTCCATGGGCTGGAGGAGAGGAGTGGTGTTAGGAGGCAAGAACTTCACTTTTATAAAACTGAAGTCCTTACACAGTAGGTCTACCAAGTTTGGAGAATGTGCAGGAGCATTGTCCAGTAACAGGAGGCACTTGAGTGGCAATTTATTTTCCAGGAGGTATTTTTTTCACACAGTGGCCAAACTCTTCATGGATCCACTCTTTGAAAATTTGCCTTGTGACCCATGCATTATGATTAGCTTTCCGCAACACACACAATCTATTCTTGACGACATTGTGTTTCTTGAACACTGGGATTTTCTGAGTGATAACACCAGTAAAGGCTTCACTTTAACCCTTTGACTGTCGGAGGCCCCATTCTGAAACTGTCATTCTATGTCGCAACATTTTGGAAAAAAACAAATTATTTTTTCTTATGAAATGATAGAGAATCTTTTCCCGATGGTAATGACACCAAAAGTACGAAATTTGATGGAAAACTTATGGAATTACGCTCTTGTGAAGTTAGCGATGTCAGGGATATATACGCATCGGCAATTTCGCCGACTTTGAGCCCTATTTTCGGCCAATTCCATTGTTCCAGTCGACCAAACTCGTAGCTATTTCTTTAGAACTCCATTTGTTCTATCGATTGAGTACAAGAAACCACCAATTTACCGATTTCAACTACCCAATAAAGTGGTCAGAAATTGGCAATTTGACCAATTTCATGCAAAATATAAAATGTCAATTTCAAAATAGGGTCCAAAATAAACAATGCAGACATTCCTGGCACTAAAATAAGATGGTATCTGTTCATTAGTCACGTCTTTAGGCCCCTCTTATATTACTCTTGCTTTCTATTTTGATTTTTTATTCACACAAAAAATAGAAGATTTACTGTTATGCAGACTACTGCATTATTGTAAAAATGGTATAAATAATATCAGTGCACTTGTGTAAGAATATTAGACTCGCCAGTTGACATGTATTGGACGCATGGCATGATTTTTGTACTCTTGAACATTGGCAAAAATCGAACATTTCCACTACTTTGAGCTCAATTTCAAGGTCATTTTCATCATGAAACTAATCAAAATCATCTCTATTTCTGTAATATGCTTTCCATTTTATCAAATGAGACTACAGAAAAGAGAATACAACCATAAATACTATACGAAAATACACCTCAAAGTCAGTGTTTTAATCCAAAAACAGTCAAAGTTTTTTTTCTCTCATTATGCACTACGTGCTGCAGGATTTTTTTTTATACAGCGCACACTGACCACACAGACCCATTCTCTCATATGTGGGCCTACCAGCTTTCTCCCGCTTGATTTGAAGCCGCTAGAATTTTTGAGTATATATACGTCCGAAACACTGGCTCGTAAGACGTATATATATGACCAAAGCAGTCAAAGGGTTAAAATCCCCACTAGCGTTAGAACAAAACAAGAGAGTTAGCCTGTCTTTCATTGGCTTGTATCCTGGCAGTGCCTTTTCCTCCTGAGTAATGTAGGTCCTTCTGGGCATTTTCTTCCAAAACAGGCCTGTTTCATCACAATTGAACACTTGTTTGCGTTTCAAATTTTCAGTCTTTATGTAGTCCTGAAATATAGTTATGAATTTTTCAGCCACACGTTTGTCTGAACTGGCAGCCTCACCATGCCTTACCACATTGTGTATGCCACTACGCTTCTTAAATCTGTCAAACCAGCCTCTGCTGGCCTTAAAATCACTTAACACTAAAATCAGCACTGGTTCCAGGCATTTTCTTTACAAGATCGGCATGCAACTGCCTTGCCTTTTCACAAATGATTGTCTCCGACACACTATCACCCGCTAACTCTTTATCCTTGATCCACACCAGCAACAACTTCTCAAGAAAAGCACTCAAACCGCTTTAAAACGTCGAAATATGCAATAAAATACCATTTTAGCACATTTTTCTGAGCCTTTTAATATTTCAAGTATTTTTTGAAAAATAATATGAAATATTCTATAAAAGTATTGATTTTTATAGATTTTTTAATGGGATTTTTTAAAAATATGTAAATAATATATAAATATTCAAAAATGCTCGACTATTTGTGTTCTGTTTTTGGTTAGCATATCAACACCTTTTGCAACATCAGCTTCCTTGTTTTGTTCTTTCTTTGCCAGGATAGAAGCGATAGTTGACTTGTTTTTGCCATATATCCTGGCAAGCTCTGCAATTCGCACACTACTCTCGTATTTTTGTACTATTTCCTTCTTCATGTCTATAGTGTTTCTCACTTTCTTTACTACAGGGGTACCACTAGGAACTTTCTTTGGACCCATGGTAGCTTATTTCACAGTCGCACTTAATGAAAAAGCTCCAATTAATTGTGAAATGTTTGGAAGAGCATGCAGGGTAATGTTCACTGGAGGATAAACAAAGCTAGACTGACTCACAACGCCTGCACGGGCAGACACCGGGCGGACAGGTCTGGTACGCACGCGTTCGAAACACGGGGCACGTTCGATACTCGGGACAAAATTTGTTTGAAAAAAGTGTTCGAAACTCGAATCGTTTGATAATCGAGGCGTTCAAAACTCGGGGTTCCACTGTATTAGGTTAAGTATGCTCGAAATGCCTCAGCATGATAGTGGCTTTCTTTGTACCAATCAAATTATGAAATGTAAACACACATTGTAACCTTAGCAAAGAAATAATTTTTTTATTTTGATTTGATAGCAAGCAAGTTTATTTAGGTACAGGACACATAAATACAGTTACACAAATTGTCATACATATTAACATATGTGTAAATTACCTAGGATAACCCAAAAAAGTCAGACAAAATGATTTATTTCTATTGGGGTCTTTAAAATGCAAACACTAATGACACAGCCACTTTCAGATAGTTCATTGTTTTTTGGATTCTTAGCAAGAATACCAGAAATAATTTCATCATCTCTATAAGAAGTCACAGGGCCACCACAGTTACCTTAAGTAGAATCTTGATTGGTTCAGAGGCCCACAAAATTAGCATCAGCAGGAAAACAGAAATCCATGGAAGTCTTGGCCTCTCACTTAACCTCAGTAGTTGGGAAACTAAGTACTGTGGTCCCTCGACTAACAAAATTAATCCGTTCCAGGAGCTATTTCTCAACACGAAACTTTCGTAATTCGAAACCTTATTTCCCATAAGAAATAATGTAAATACAATTAATCCGTTCCACCCAAAAATATTCACATATTAAATAATAAAAAACAGATTAATAAATAACATTTACTTACCTTTATTGAAGAGAGTTGCAGGCATCTGGAAGATAGGGTAATGAGGTAATGAGTAATGAAGGTCCTGTTGGGCATTTTCTTCCAAAACAGGGATGTTTCATAACAATTAAACACTTGTTGGGGGAGGAAATCTTCAGCGTCTACGAAGGGGAATCCCCACTCCCTGCCTTCCTGCTACACTCCCTGCATGCCTGCTACACTCCCTGCATGCCTGCTTCACACTCCCTGCATGCACTGCTCCTCACTCCCTGCATGCCTGCTACACTCCCTGCATGCCTGCTACACTCCCTGCATGCCTGCTACACTCCCTGCATGCCTGCTAGCACTCCTCCTGCATGCCTGCTACACTCCTGCATGCCTGCTACACTCCCTGCATGCCTGCTACACTCCCTGCATGCCTGCTGCACCTCCCTGCATGCCTGCTACACTCCCTGCATGCCTGCTACACTCCTGCATGCCTGCTACACTCCCTGCATGCCTGCTACCACTCCCTCCTGCAGCCTGCTACACTCCCTGCATGCCTGCTACACTCCCTGCATGCCTGCTACACTGCCTGCATGCCTGCTACACTCCCTGCATGCCTGCTACACTCCCTGCATGCCTGCTACACTCCCTGCATGCCTGCTACACTCCCTGCATGAATGCTACACTCCCTGCATGACTGCTACACTCCCTGCATGACTGCTACACTCCCTGCATGCCTGCTACACTCCCTGCATGCCTGCTACACTCCCTGCATGAATGCTACCACTGGGGTGCCACTAGGAAGCTTCTTTGGACCCATGGTGACTTATTTCACAGTGACAATCACTAAACCACCAATAAACACAACAAATTTATTGTGAATGTTTGAAAGAGCGCGCTGGGTAATGTTCTCTCAATGGTAAACAATGCTTGACTGGCGTCCTGCGCAGGCGCAGGGCAGGCTACACGAGTCCATTTTCGCTACACGAAAGCGAAAAAAGCTTTCGTTACACAATTTTTTCGTTATATGGCCCTTTTGTTAGTCGGGGGTCCACTGTACCAAAGCATGATTTTTAGACTCCCTAGCATGCATCTCCTTCCCCCATTTTGCTTCTTCAATGCCATTCCTAACAACAATAAAAGACTGACGACTCCTAGATGGGACTGTCAAGTTCACCCGCCTCAATAACATACCTAATACCGCAGGAGACATAGCCCAAGTTCTTCGTACCCAATCTACAACAAACCCCAACAATGCCTGTGTCGCAACACATCTCTCAAGAACAAAATTCAACGATCTCTGCTCTGGCTCTAATGAGTAAACTCCACTGTCATGACAAAGTCCCCCAGCACTTTGCTATTCAGCTAAAGCTGGGGTGTGGCTCCAATCGACTCTAGTACAGCTGCCTGCTGTGCCTCTCCCACCGCCGCCTGCCAGCCTCCTGCAGTACTACTACACCCGCCTCATCAGCTGCTACAACTCGCCCCTGCAGTTTATCTGCACATGTCACATGCAGTTTATCTGCACATGTCACCTAGAGTGGACGTGCCACTCACCTGTATATTCCCACCTCCTACCCTTCCCCAACCTTTTCCAATATTTCTATCCTTACCTATCCTTCTTCCATCCCAGCTTACCGACGCCCAGGTCAAATCAAGCTCAAGCTGACGAGAAACAACAGGGTTTTGCATCTTGCCAATAAGGTTAGATAGCTTCCCCTCCACCTGTTTCTGCTTTTTAGAAAAATCATTCACAATACAGTGGACCCTCGGTTAGCGGCCGTTCCTGTTAGCGGCCAGTTTTTCGGCTCCCAGTTAGCGGACGTATGGAGCGCGTCAGTCCGCCAGCTGGGGCCGCTTGCACTTCAGTTTGCCTGTCTCTCTCGGTGCGTGAGGAAGCTTCTGCTCATTCATCCAAACATTTTGCTTGTTTTCCATTGTTTTTGGTCAGTGCAACTGTGAAATAAGTAACCATGGCTCCAAAGAAAGTTCCTAGTAAAGTTCCTATGGCAAAGAGAGTGAGAAACACCATGGAATTTAAGAGAGAGGTGATTGAGAAATATGAGTGGTATGCGGGTGCTGGAACTTGCCAGGATGTTTGGGAAAAACAAATCAACTATTACATCCATCCTGGCTAAGAAAGAAAAAATCAAGGACGCTGATGTTGCCAAAGGAGTAGCTTTTGTAACGAAACAAAGGTCACCAATAATGGAACAAATGGAAAAGTTATTGTTATTGTGGATTAAAGAAAAACAAATAGTGGGAGACAGTGTAGTGGAGTCTGTTATTTGTGAGAAGGCAAGGCATTTGCATGAAGATCTTGTGAAGAAAACTCTTGGAACAAGTGCTGCTGGTAGTGAATTTAGGGCCAGCAAAGGCTGGTTTGAGAGATTTAAGAAGCGCAGTGGCATACACAGTGTTGTAAGGTATGGGGAGGCTGCAAGTTCAGACAAACATGCTGCTGAAAAGTTTGTGCAGGAATTTCAGGACTACATAAAGAGTGAAAAATCTGAAACCCCAACAAGTGTTTAATTGTGACGAAACAGGCCTGTTTTGGAAGAAAATGCCCAACAGGACCTACATCACGCAGGAGGAAAAGACACTGCCAGGACATAAGCCTATGAAAGACAGGCTAACTCTCATGTTGTGTAGCAATGCTAGTGGGGATTTCAAGTTCAAATTCAAATTCAAATTCTTTATTTCGTGTAATACAAGTGTTATACATTAAAGTTGATATTACAAGATGGCCAATAATATGCCTAGGTATGCCTAGGCTTTTCAGGCAGTCTTACGATAGGTCTTACTCAATAGCTATACAATGAATATACAGATTGTAAGGTTAGGTTAGGTTTACAAAATTTAGGTACTGGAATTTAAACATTGAGAATTTAACAATTAGTATAAAAAGTTAGCAATTAGTTTATATATTAATGATAAAGGTGATATATTGGCATAATATAGTTTCTATATTGGAGTATCTTAGGCAAACTTATGACTAGCTTAAGTATTATGGAGCAATAGTTGTATTAGAATTTTGGTTAGAACTGTGCAAATTTAAGGGGAATCACAGATATCAATAAGTGTATTTTGCTGTGGTTAGTAATGTGCAAATTAAGGAGAATCACAGATATCAATAAGTGTATTTTGCTGTGGATATGTGCAAGATAAAGTAGTTTTCGTATGGTTAACTACCGGTTGGGTGCGTAAGTGAGATAAGATGTTTTAACGGTGCTTTTGAAAATGGAGGTTGTGTCTGCAGTTCTAGAGTTTTCAGGCAGGGAGTTCCAGATTTTCGGCCCTTTTATGCGCATTGAATTTTTGTATAGATTTAGTCGGACACGGGAATGTCAAAGAGATGTTTATGTCTGGTATTATGTCTATGGGTCCTGTCACAACTGTCAAGAAAGTGTTTTAGCTCAGGGTTAAAGTTGGAATTAATGGTTCTATAAATGTAGATAGCAGAGTAGTAAGTATGGATGTTCTGGACAGTGAGTAGGTTTAAGTCTTTGAAGAGTGGGGTGTGCTGCCTAGCGTTGGATTGTGTGATAATTCTTACTGCGGCTTTTTGTTGGGTTATTATTGGCTTTAGGTGGGTAATTGCTGTTGATCCCCATGCACAAATGGCATATGTGAGGTAGGGATAGATGAGTGAGTAGTATAGTGTGAGTAGGGCTGATTGTGGTACATAATACCGTATCTTAGAGAGGATCCCCACAGTTTTGGACACTTTCTTAGTTATGTGTTGGATATGGGTGCTGAATTTCAGGCTGCTGTCAAGGTGAAGGCCCAGGAACTTGCCCTCGTTATGTCTAGCAATAGGTGTAGAGTTGATCTTAATGTTTAATTGTGGATCATCTGTTCTGTTGCCAAACATAATATAGAAGGTCTTATCAGTGTTGAGTGTAAGTTTATTGGCAGTCATCCATGTTGATATTTTTATTAATTAGTCGTTAACAATGGTATTAAGCGTGGCAAGGTTTGTGTGGGAGATGACATAAGTTGTGTCGTCAGCAAAGAGTATTGGTTTCAGGTGTTGTGATACATTGGGAAGATCATTGATGTATAAGAGGAAGAGCAGGGGACCAAGGACACTTCCCTGCGGTACGCCGGTGTCTAGTGGTAGTGTCGTGGAGGATGTGTCTTTAATAGTGACATACTGGTACCTATTAGTGAGGTAGGATTTGAGGTATGCTAGTGCATGACCTCTTATTCCATAGTGGTCAAGTTTGTGGAGTAGGATGCCGTGGTTTACTGTGTCAAAAGCTTTCCTTAAGTCAATAAAAAGTCCTAGTGGATATTCCTTATTTTCAAGTGCTGTGTAAAGCAGGTCTATCATTTTTACTATTGCATCGTTAGTGCTTTTATTTTTCCTGAAGCCAAATTGGCAGGGGTTGAGTATGCTTTGTGTCGTTATAAACGAGTATAATCTCTTGTGCACAAGTTTCTCGAATATTTTGGATAGCAATGGTAGATTTGATATAGGCCTATAGTTATTTACGTCTGTAGGGTCACCACCTTTGTGTATTGGTGTAACCCTTGCTGTTTTGAGTAGTGTTGGGAAGGTGCTAGTTTCTAATGATTTGTTAAAAAGTAAAGAAATAGGATATGAAAGGACATGAGCAGCTTGTTTGTATATTAAGGGTGGAACTTGAGACAGATGTCCTGATTTATTTTTAAGTGACTTGATTATCATGGAGACTTCAGTGGGTTCTGTAGGTGCAAGATATAAGGAGGATGGGAAATTCCCATCTAGGTAATCACTTGCTCGGGCATTGGTATCTGGAATTTTACTGGCAAGATTTGATCCTATAGTTGAGAAGAAGTCATTTATCTTGTTTACTGTATCAATAGGCTGTAGTGGTGTTTCGTTTGGTTTAGTTAGGACAATATCCCTATTTTTTTCAGTTTGTGGGTGCCCATAATCTGTGAGAGTGTTTTCCAGGTCTTTTTATATCTCCTCTTGTTTCAGTGAATCTACTGGAGTAGTACAATTGTTTGGCTTTTTATTAGTTTGGTGAGAACTGATGAATAGTGTTTAACAAACTCCTTATGTATGAATCCCGTCTATATTGCTTCTCATATTGATGTTTCTTGTTAATGGATTTTAGCAAGTTGTTAGTTAGCCATGGGCAGCCTAACCATTTATTCTTAATCTGTTTCATTTTTATAGGACAATGTTTGTTGTATAGTCTATGTAATTTATTAAGAAAGGTGTCTGTCCACTCATCGATACCCTTGGCATTTGGGAATTCTATAGCCCAGTCAACTGTGTCTAGCTCTGTTGTGAAGTTATTTATTGAAGCTTGGTCATGGAGTCGGAATGAAACTTTGGTGTATTCTAGGGCGGTTTACTAATGTTTGTTAAGAGGAAGGTGGGGTAGTGGTCTGTGGTGCTGTCTGTTATTATCCCGATTTAAGGGGGCTAGGATATTGGTCCATATATGGTCGATTATGGTTGCACTCGTATCAGTAAGCCTAGTTGGTTTGGTTATTGTTGGTATGAGAAGTGTGTTGTTCATATTGTTGATGAAATCGGTTACTGGCTGGTCATCTGGTAGGCCAAGGTTGATGTTGAAGTCTCCAGCTAAGATAAGGTGGTGTTTGTTCAATTGGTTGTTAGTTATTTGCGTTTTTAGTTGATCGCTAAAACTTGGGATGTTTGTATGAGGCATCCAGTAAATGGCCCCGATGGTTATGGGAGTCTTAAGGTTTTGTGCAGTAAATTTAGCAAAAATATATTCTCCATATTCATCATTATAGCAAATGGTGTCACAGCAGGATATTTCATTAGAGTAATAGATTGCAATACCTCCCCCCGCTTGATGTGGTCTGCAGTTGTGTATTGCTGTGTATCCTGGGAGCGAGTAGATATCTATTGTATCCTGCTTAAGCCAGGTTTCAGTAAGGACAATACATGTGAAGGTTGTTTTTAGGGAACCAAGGAGGGCAAGGAGGTCATCAAAGTGTTTGCTTAAGGATCGGACATTGTAGTTAAGAACTGTTATACTTTTAGTAGTGTTTAGGACAGTGTGGGCTTGTGATGCTGTGCAGTAGAGGCAGTTATTTTCCAGTAGATTTTGAATGGGTGTTCGATTAAATAGGTTTAAATAGCCTTTACTCTTGTATCACTCTGAAACTCCCAGAGTGTTCAAGAAACACAATGTCCACAAGAAAAGATTGTGTGTGATGTGGAAAGCAACTCATAATGCATGGGTCACAAGGCAAATTTTCAAAGATTGGGTTGATGATGTGTTTGGCCCAAGTGTGAAAAAATACCTTCAGGAAAACAATTTGGGACTCAAGTGCCTCCTGGTACTGGACAATGCTCCTGCACATCCTCCAGACTTGGAAGACCAAATTTCTAGGGACTTCAAATATATAAAAGTGAAGTTCTTGCCTCCTAACACCACTCCTCTTCTCCAGCCCATGGACCAGCAGGTCATTTCTAACTTAAAGAAACTGTACACCAAAGCAGTGTTTCAGAAGTGCTTTGAAGTGACCTCGGACACTGAATTGACCCTTCAAGAGTTCTGGAAGAATCACTTCAATGTCTACAACTGCATTGGCCTTATATGTAAGGCTTGGAATGCAGTGACTTCCAGGACTTTGAACTCTGCTTGGAGACCACTGTGGTCGGATTGTGTTGATAAGAGGGATTTTGAAGGATTTAAGGCTGACCCTGACCCTGACGACCCTGTGCCTGTTGTGGAAGATATTGTGGCATTGGGGAACAGCCTGGGGTTGGAGGTGAGTGGTGAGGATGTGGAAGAGTTGGGGGAGGAGCACAGGGTAGAGCTAACCACTGAAGAGCTACAAGAGCTGGAACTGGAACATCATCAGACCAGAGTTGAGACTATTGCTTCAGAAAAGGAGGAGGAGGAAAAGGAAGAGAAGGAGGTGCTTTCTTCAGTGATTAAGGAAATTTGTTCCAAGTGGAATGATGTGTAGACATTTGTTGAAAAACACCATCCTGACCAAGCTGAAACAAGCCATATCTGCAACATGTTTAGTGACAAAACCTTGTCCCACTTCAGGAAAATGTTAAAGAGGCACCAGAAACAGAGCACTCTGGACAGTTATTTTTCTAGACAGGGATCCAGTGACACTCAAGCTGGTCCTAGTGGCATTAAAAGACAAAGAAGGGAAGTAACCCCAGAGAGGGACTTGTTACCTGAATTCCTTTTGGAGGGGGATTCCCCATCCAAACACTAACTCCTCCCTATCTTCCAGAAGCCAGCATTAGTCTTCAATAAAGGTATGTAATACTGATTTAATTGTTAAAAAAAAATATTTTTTTTGTGAATATTTTTGTCTGGAACGGATTAATTGTATTTACATTAATTCTTATGGGGAATATTATTTCAGTTATAGGCCATTTTGGTTTTAGGCCTAGCTCCTGAAACGGATTACGGCCGCTAACCAAGGGTCCACTGTATTACCAACAGTATCACTGAGTGCATTGATTACAGCCATATGAACACTGTCCAGCAATGATCCTTGAAAATCAGAATTCTTCTTTTCATGAAGAACATCTGCTCCAAACACACATTCGCCACACACCCAACAAAACCCCGAATTATGACGCCTGCACATACAATTATACAGTGGCTGCAAAAAAAATCTATACATTTCCAATGCAAAAAAAATCTATACACTAGATTTTGGTGTATTCATTTCACTTGCCTTTCCGCCATAGGAAAAGTGGGCAAAGCTTGTGATGGCTTAATGTACTGGAGCTTGTCTTGCTTCAACATTCCCCACCACACCACACTTCAGTGCTCTTCCAGAGCTCAGTAAGGAATGAGGCCAGCTACGTTGTTACTCATTGTCCATTTTTTCACTCGACCACTAACTTTGCCACGCTATATCTCTGCTCCAAGTGGTCAGAATGGGTCAAACTAAACTTTCAATTGCAGAGAAGACCCATGCACTCACCCTATTAGAACAAGGAATGTCTGTGATATGCGTAGCCGCAGACCTGAAGGTGACTAGGATGGCAATTTACAACCTCAAGAAAACAGTTGCCTCACTCCCACCTGGCACTGTACTACCTAGGAAGGTGGGGTCTGGGGCCCCCAAAAAGACTTCTCTTCACACAGACAAGATCCTGAAGAGGGAAATGTTATCAGATCCTGCCATAACAGCCACAGACCTCAAGAATAAGTATCCTGCACTCCTGAAAGACATCATAGTGTGAACCATTCAGCACTTGACGTGCCGCCAAGAAGCCCATGCTAACTGAAGCCATGAAGAAGAAACGGCTTCAGTTCTGCAAGAAGTACAAGGATTGGACCTCAGACCAGTGGCAGAAGGTGATGTTCAGCAACGAGAGTACCTTCAGGCTCGTCAGGAGCGGCTCCAAGACCGTCTATCGTCCCAGTGGTGTGTCCTGTTATGACCTGTGGTATGCTGTAAAGACAGTGAAGCACCCTGACAGTTTTATAGTCTGGGGTGCTTTTAGTGGTTATAAGGGCAGGGGTGGACTATACTTCCTTCCTAAGAACATTACAATGAAGGGAAGTAATTATATCGAGGTGTTAAGCTACCACATGCTGACATTTTGGAACATTCGCGAGTGTGATTTTTTTATTCATGATGGTGCCCCTACCCATAAGTCAAAAGGAGTGAAAAAGTTCCTCGAGGACAATAATATCAGTGTTTTGAAGTGGCCAGGCAATTCCTCCTACCTAAATCTTATCGAGAATGCCTGGAATGTTGTGAAAAATGAGATTACAAAAGCTCAACCCACCAACATCACGGGCTTGAAGGAGGCACTGAAGAAGCTTTCGATCAACATGGACGCCTCCGTCTTCTCCACCCTTGCCACTTCGATGCCCAGGCGACTTCAGATGGTGATAAAGAACATTGGTAACATGACCAAGTACAGTGGTACCTCAAGTTACGATATTTTTTCGTTCGAGAATGGTGTTCAAGTGCCATTACCAAACGAATTTATCCCCATAAGGAATAATGTAAAATAGACTAGTCCTTTTACACCCCCAAAAATATACCTACAAAAGCATTTAAAAAAATAAACTTACATAAAAAGGCGATTTTGGGGACCATCGTAACTCGAGGTACCACTGTACTAGTTGGATGCTAAAAAGTGAAAATAAATTGTATGTACATACATTAAGATGCATTTTTTCGATTTATTGTCAAAAAATTGTTAATGTATAGATTTTTTTTCCGGCCACTGTAATCTACACAGGCAATGTGAAACCATTTACTGTACTATATAGGGCACTTTTAAGTTCCATAGCATTTTTTGCAACCTTATCATATACAGGACACCCATCCTTTCCCATTTTTAACAAATCCTTAACCAAAGCAAATTCAAGAAAGTAAATGAACTGTGTGGAGAAAACCCCAGACAGCACTGCCCATGTTTGTGCCACCTAGAGATAAGTGTGTGCTAGGTCACCACCAGCATGTGGGGTACAATTTGATTGTATTCTGTATAGAGTGTAACCCAACACCAACATGTGTCAGCAATGAAAACGTTTCCCCTTATTAGTATTACAGGTGATGTTAAGGCTTACAGATAATGTTGAGCATAGATACAGTGGAGGTCAACTTCATTGGTTTCTATAATGACCTGGTGGAACACATCTCTGATTATAGTGAGAGTGTCTATAGAAAACAGATTCCAATTTCCAGATATGCTTGTTACAAAGAATTTTCAGGATTGTATCCCATTTGTTAGTTGGGGTTTCCCAGTACAGTATTGTAAATGCATTATTTATTTGAATTGTATTTTACTAATTGTTTGTAATAATTCACAGGTTACAGGTGAAATATGGAGCCTTGCAAAACCTGCAGTTTTTATGTTAAGCGAAAAAAAAGATACTGCAAAATGTTGGTTAGAGCAGGACAGAGCTACTGCGGACAGCACCTGGTTGAGGAACATATTATTGGGGTATAAATGTATTAATATATTACCGTACAATAATCCAATGTTATGTATCTTAAAATGAATTTTATGTATTTTACTTGTAGCTATGTATCTTAGTCATATTTTGTGTATAACAAATGATGTAATGTTAGTTGTTGAAAAATACTGTGCAGGCACTTTTTCCATAGATATTAGACAGAATTTGTTTTTAAAAATTGTCATAGTTGAGAAAAAAATTTGTATTACCTCTTAACTACATTGGAAATAAAACACATTAATTTTAATGTAAAAACCTTTTTTTTTTGCAGGAAACTAACCAACTCAAGAGAATTCCTTGCCCATTAGATCCCAAACAGTAAGCACCATTACATTACAGTGGTACCTCGAGTTACGATATTTTTTTGTTCGAGAATGCTGTTCAAGTGCCATTACCAAACGAATTTATCCCCATAAGGAATAATGTAAAATAGACTAGTCCTTTTACACCCCCAAAAATATACTTACAAAAGCATTTAAAAAAATAAACTTACATAAAAGGGCGATTTTGGGGACCATCGTAACTCGATGTACCACTGTATTTATAATCTAAGATAAGATTTCTTCGGATTTTTAACCCCGGAGGGGTAGCCACCCAGGATAACCCAAGAAAGTCAGTGTGTCATCGAGAACTGTCTTGTCTTATTTCCATTGGGGTCCTTAATCTTGTCCCACAGGATGCGACTCACACCAGTCGACTAACTCCCAGGTACCTACTTGCTGCTAGGTGAACAGGACAACAGGTGTAAGGAAACACGTCAAAATGTTTCTACCCCACCGGGAATCGAACCCGGGCCCTCCGTGTGTGAAGCGAGAGCTTTGCCAGCCAGGCCACGGGGTCACCTAATGTACCAGGTTGTAAATTACCAGATGCTGTTAGTGCATTCCAACGATTTATCTCCTTAAAAAGGAAATACGAATAACTCAAGTTTAAATCTCATAGGGTGAGTTTGGACCTTCGGTAATATCAATAAGCTCTGTAAAAACCAGATTGAGGTGCCTGTAGGGACCTTAGGTAGCTTTTAATAATCTAATGACGTTTTTAATTGATGCTGGTTATTTTACATGGAATGGTAGTATTTATTTGTGTTGAGTGTGTTTGTTGCTTTTATTGTTTGCTAATTTTATCTTTTTTTTTTTATTGTGTTGTATATATATATTTTTGTTTTGCAGCTATGAGCACTTAAGTGATCTACTTGGTCAGGATTCTCTGTAACTGTCACAACTACTGCTAGTGTAAAACCAAAACACTCAAGATCTAAGCCTTGCCAGTTTCTTGAAAATGGCAAATAGGTTGACCTTTGCTTTTTGACCTAGATAGGTACCAGACAAAAGGCCCATTTGTCACATGCTGACTGAGATAAGAATATTCCATATCTATTTGCTTTTTTTTTTGGAGGGGAGGAAAGGAAGGGAAAGTGATATTCATAACCTTGCACTCTTGAGATTGGCTTCTTTTTCTCATTCCGTCCCCTCACTCTTTCCCATACCCATTTTTTTACTCTCCCATTCTCCTATCCCACCTGAATATGATTCCCTCTAATATTTTTTAACACTGGTTGTCTCCCATCATTGTAGGGTGATGCAAAAAAGGGAAACACATTCACCATCACTCATTCAATATCTGTCTTGTGAAGTGTATGCACATCACAGTTCAAATCAGCATCTGAACTTCAACATCCCCATCTTGCCATCAGAGTGAAGACATTGTACTTCATTCTTCCAGGATGCAAGTGCAGCTCCAAGAGCATATCAAGGTACAGGTCCGCCATCACAAATCCGGCAATCAGTCTTCTGGTTCCATCAGTTATTCAGCACTAATTTCGGCTAGCATAATTTCAAATTTCCAGGGTCGCCACACCAACCTGCTGCTACTGTTTGGTGGCGCTACTTGCTGCATAAGTCATTCCAATTTCTTTTTCTCCATTTATTGTTATAACCTGCTTACTTTTAGCCCTAGCCATGGTTCCAACGAATAAAAGAAATGCTTCTCGTTGTGTAAAGCACTTACACAGTACATTGTCCATAAAAGATAAGGTAGCTTTGAAGCCACTGTTGGATGCCATGAGCTCAATCTCATGATGCAAGGGAATATGCTTTATTATTATGCTAATATCAACACTACGGCTTATTTACCTATCATAGTTGATCTAATATGACATAATAAACAATATAAATAACATAAAAACATGTTAAATACTCCAGAATGAATAATATTTGCCATAATACCGAGCGGTTCTATGGAGGTATGAAGAGGATATGGGATACAAGTACCATCCTCCTATCCCTGTCTTAGGGGCTTATATTAGAGAAAACGGAGTGTAGCACAGGGCCAGCTGTGATATACACTCTTAATGCACCATAAACCTGAAACAAAAAACTATTTTCTCTACATAGATTATCATACATAGCAGCATGTGTGTAGAGCACCCAGGATAACCCAAAAAAAAGTCAAAGTGACTTATTTCTAGTACCTGTCTTGGACTTGCCATACAGTGGACCCTCGCTGTTCGAACGGCTCGGCAATAGAACAAATCGGAAATAGAACAACAAATTCGATTTCGGTAATAGAAGACATTCCGCTGATCGAACAAGTGCGTACCAGACCTGTCCGCCCAGGCGTCGTGAGTCAGTCTACCTTTGTTTATCCTCCAGTGAACATTACCGTGCTTGCTCTTCCAAACATTTCACAATTAATTAATTGTGTTTGGAGTTTGTTCATTGGTTGAGGCAGTGGTGGTGAGAGGCAGTGGTGGTGAGAGGCAGTGGTGGTGAGAGGCAGTGGTGGTGAGAGGCAGTGGTGGTAGAGGCAGTGGTGGTAGAGGCAGTGGTGGTAGAGGCAGTAGTGGTAGAGGCAGTGGTGGTAGAGGCAGTGGTGAGAGGCAGTGGTGGTAGAGGCAGTGGTTGACGCAGTGGTAGAGGCAGTGGTGGTAGGGGCAGTGGTGGTAGAGGCAGTAGTAGAGGCAGTCTTAATGTAGAGTGCGAGGTGAGTAAACAAGATTAAATGAAGGTTCGGGAGTTTTGTAAACAAACGAGTTGTTGTTGCTGTTACCAGCCTGGACACGAATGATTTCTGTTCACTCCATCAAGCCGACTGGAAGTGATCTAATGCAGTTAGCATTACAAACTCCGTTTTCTCTTATACAAACATGTCTGAAGGAGGAAAGAATGGGAAGATGTTTTCATAGCTAGACCAAGAATGCCCGCCACCACCGTCCTCCCCAGCCACCACATTCGTAATGACATACATATTTTATTCATTCTAGAGTGTATATCAGGTTTTTATGTTATTTATATTGTTTATGTCATATTAGATGAATTGTGATAGATAAATAAGCTGTCGAGTTGATAATAGCTTCATAGTGAAGTACTATTTTGTCATGCCTCCTGACAGCAGGAACGGATTAATTGTATTTCCATTACATGTATTTCTTATGGGAAATATTAAATCACCTTGCGAACATTTTGTGTTAAGAACAAACTCCTGGAATGAGTTATGTTCGAATAACAGTGGACCCCGGTTTTCGTACTGCTCCAAACTCGAACAATTATAGTAATAGTAATAGTTTATTTGGACATGATACAAAGAATTACAATGGTTTGTGAGATTACATGAGGTGTACATGCCAAAAGCCCCTAATATGCAGGGCATTTTGGGCAGACTTAAAATTAACTTAAAACTAAATGGTAAGAATTTTTGTAAATAGTTTACAATATGAGTATAGGCGAGTATTTAAGCTATGAAATTTGAACATAGTTTAGACATGACATTTTTGTAACATAGTTTTATACGTTTGTCTTTATTATAAAATTAATTAAATCAGAATAAACAAATTAAATCAATAAGTTTGTGTTGCAATAACAAATTATATGGTCATTAGATGAGTTACAAGGAGCACAAGGGTACATAAGGATACATGAGGTACAAGTTTCAGCATTTGTACTAGATTATATTTGATAAACTATTTTTCTTTGAGCAATTAAGTAAGGGGTTTTGAGGCTAAATGGTAGGGATTATAGTAGACAGTTTACAATAAAAGCATAGTTGAGTATTTAAGCTATGAAATTTGAACATAAGTTGAACATGACATTTTTGTAATTTTTTTTTTTCAACAAGTCGGCCGTCTCCCACCGAGGCAGGGTGACCCAAAAAGAAAATACTTTCATCATCATTCAACACTTTCACCACACTCATACATAATCACTGTCTTTGCAGAGGCGCTCAGATACGACAGCTGAGAATAGTCCCTCCCAGCTGTCACTATCACAGACCCCTCCTTTAAAGTGCAGGCATTGTACTTCCCATTTCCAGGACTCAAGTCCAACTAAATCAATTAACTGGTTTCCCTGAATCCCTTCACAAAATGTTACCTTGCTCACACTCCAACAGATCGTCATGTCCCAAAAACCATTCGTCTCCATTCACTCCTATCTAACACGCTCACACATGCTTGCTGGAAGTCCAAGCCCCTCGCCCACAAAACCTCCTTTACCCCTTCCCTCCAACCTTTTCTAGGACGACCCCTACCCCGCCTTCCTTCCCCTACAGATTTATGCGCTCTCCAAGTCATTCTACTTTGATCCATTCTCCCTAAATGACCAAACCACCTCAACAACCCCTCTTCAGCCCTCTGACAAATACTTTTAGTAACTCCACACCTTCTCCTAATTTCCACATTCCGAATTTTCTGCATAATATTTACACCACACATTGCCCTTAGACAGGACATCATTTACAGTTTTATATGTCTACAGTTTTATATGTCTACATCTTTTTTTTTTCACTGTTTCGGCCGTCTCCCAACAGGCAGGGTAATCAAAGAAATACTTTTTATCATTCAACACTTACCACACTTCATATATAATTACTGTTTTTTGTAGAGGTTGAGCACGAATAGAAGCAGAATAGTCCTCCATGTCACTATCACAGACCCTTCCTTTAAAGTGCATTGTATTTCCTATTTGTGATTCAAGTTCAATTAAATTTCTACTAATCTGAGCTTCTTTAATCTCTTCTTACAAATAAAGTTACTTGTTTCACACTTCCAACAGATCGCTATGTCCTAAAACCATTCTCGTTCTCTCTATTCACCTTATTCTAACACGCCATATTACGTTGCTAAGTCTAAGCTTCGCCCACAACCTCTTTA
>WNWK01008835.1:0-35372 GCA_009830355.1 Cherax destructor | reverse complement strand
GCGCTGTATAACCCTGTGGTTTAGCGCTTCTATTTGATTATAATAATAATAATCCCACAAGATTGGAAGCCTCTAGAAATTTGGCGTAGTTTTACTGGACTGACCCTAAAAGGATTAACCAATTATTGTAATGTGGCAGGAAATGATGCTGGTGAACTGGTGTTTCTCTATATGCTCCAAGTAGAGGTTGTCCAAAACCTCATGTGTTTCATTTTTTCATATCCATTTGCATTTACTGCTCCTATTGCCATCTGCATTACTCACAATGCAGGCTTCATGCACCATTCAATACAGCCTGGTGAGGAAACAGCCAACAAAGGGAGGTGGCAAACACCATATTGCATGGAACCCTCCATAGAAATAAGTTCGTAATTCTTCAAAGCTTTATATTGTATACATGTATTCAGGTTCCATTATTCACTAACATTATTCCTACCACCAATACCCACATCATGACAGAAGCTACTGAAGGTCTCCAGGAGTATATTCTATGAGAAAGGGAACTCTCAGCTTTTGATTGGGTGATTTATAAATCTAAATTGTTAAATAGACACATCAGATCAGTATGGATGTGAGCAGAGGCTCTCTTCTGGAGGCCCTGGACAAAGCTCTGCTAAACCCCATCTCCCAGTTATGCAGGAAAATCAGAATTATCACAAAAATAGGTGTGTACATTAAAATTGGGTATACCATCACATGCATCCTTTTGTAATCAAGTGCACACCAGAAACCCAATCATCCCCATGAAGAACTAATAATATCAGGATTTAGACCATCATTTGGTCTAGATTTGGTGGTTTCTGAACTGTCTTCTGGATGTGTTGCTCCTTATCTTAACTTGTATGGGTTCTGACACATACATATGACTAAAACACTGTCAAATAGTTACTAATTTGACATATAGTTTAGATGTTGATCAGGCTGGGTTGGACAGCAAGAGAATCAGTGTGAGCCTTTACAGTGCCTGGTTGATGGACTCCATAACCCACTCAGGAGTTAGATGGGTAGCATCCAACATTGTACCTTACATACATGTTCCTATCCTGCAACACTGCATCCATCAACACACATTTTCTTGTTGCACTGCTACATTTGGATCAGGTCTGAGAGTACTCTGCCTCTTCAGTGGAAAACTGTAGGGGTCTTTCCTTATGGTATGTGATTGTGTGACACCCAACCCATCAAGCTTACCAGTTCTACTTGCAGATTGCTAGAATGTTTGGTTAACAAGAGAGAAACTTTACTATCATAACCCAAACATAAACAGTGATTTTGCTGATGTGCATTTTGTTATGGCTGTCTTCTTCGATCGCAGGAAAGCTTACAATACCACCTAATAGCATTTTTCTTAACTTTGTAAAAGGAAAAGTGCCACTATAAACAAAAAACAAACAACCTTATTTTTATAGTGTCATAGTGTATAGTATATAATTATGGTAATTGACATGTATAAACTACTACATAGAAAACCATAGCATTTTGGGCAGCCTTAAAACTAACTTATAATTACTAGACAATGAGACACATATAGTGCTTGAGAATAAGAATACAGTTGTACCTCGACATACAAGCAGCTCCCAACTCGAACAATTATGTAAGTGTACAGTAGGGCCCCGCTTTTCGGCATTTCACCTTTCGGCGTTTAGCCTTTCGGCGTTCCGTTCATACGGCGAGTTCAAATTATGACCAAAACTTTTGTATACGGCTAGCGTCTTTCAGATACGGCGCGCGCCACCCGGTTTGTTTACATTTTCCGTGAGCACATATCTCTATTATGTAATCATCACTCTTGGGCACATTAAATGTCCAATTTTACGTCAATATAGACATTTTCATTAATCCATCTATGATATTTTCTTCAAAATTATATAAGAAACACGTTACATAGCATATAAACATGCTGTTTACATGCTATGTAGGTGTGGTTGCCGGGTGGAGGGAAAACATTACGTAATACTAATATTAATCACTCTTGGGCACATTAAATGTCTTATTTTACGTTAATATAGACATTTTCATTAATCCATCTATGATAATTTCTTCAAAATTATATAAGAAACACGTTACAAAGCATATAAACATCCTGTTTATATGCTATGGTGTTGCCGGGCGGAGGGAAAACATTACGTAATATTAATAATAATCACTCTTGGGCACATTAAATGTCTTATTTTACGTTAATATAGACATTTTCATTAATTCATCTTTGATTTTTTATTTTATTTTATTAACACATCGGCCGATTCCCACCAAAGCAGGGTGGCCCGAAAAAGAAAAACTTTCATCATCATTCACTCCATCACTGTCTTGCCAGAGGGGTGCTTTACACTACAGTTATAAAACTGCAACATTAACACCCCTCCTTCAGAGTGCAGACACTGTACTTCCCATCTCCAGGACTCAAGTCCGGCCTGCTGGTTTCCCTGAATCCCTTCATAAATGTTACTTTGCTCACACTCCAACAGCACGTCAAGTATTAAAACCATTTGTCTCCATTCACTCCTATCAAATACGCTCACACATGCTTGCTGGAAGTCCAAGCCCTCGCACACAAAACTTCCTTTACCCCTCCTCCAACCTTTCCTAGGCCGACCCCTACCCCGCCTTCCCTCCACTACAGATTTATACACTCTCGGTTATTCTGTCTCGTTCCATTCTCTCTACATGTCCGAACCACCTCAACAACCCTCCTCAGCTCTCTGGATAATAGTTTTGGTAATCCCGCACCTCCTCCTAATTTCCAAACTCCGAATTCTCTGCATTATATTCACACCACACATTGACCTCAGACATGACATCTCCACTGCCTCCAGCCTTCTCCTCGTTGCAACATTCATCACCCATGCTTCACACCCATATAAGAGTGTTGGTATAACTATACTTCATACATTCCTTCTTACTTCCATGGACAAAGTTCTTTGTCTCCACAGACTCAAGTGCTCCACTCACCCTTTTCCCTCATCAATTCTATGATTCACCTCATCCTTCATAGACCCATCTGCTGACATGTCCACTCCCAAATATCTGAATACATTCACCTCCTCCATACTCTCTCCTCCAATCTGATATCCAATCTTTCGTCACCTAATCTTTTGTTATCCTCATCACCTTACTCTTTCCTTTATTCACTTTCAATTTTCTTTCTTTACACACCCTACCAAATTCATCCACCAACCTCTGCAACTTCTCTTCAGAATCTCCCAAAGCACAGTGTCATCAGCAAAAGCAACTGTGACAACTCCCACTTTGTATTTAATTCTTTATCTTTTAACCCCACACCTCTTGCCAAGACACTCGCATTCACTTCTCTTACAACCCCATCTATAAATATATTGAACAACCACGGTGACATCACACATCCTTGTCTAATGCCCACTTTTACTGGGAAATAGTCCCTTCCCTCCTACACACTCTAACTTGAGCCTCACTATCCTCAAAAAAACTTTCACTGCTTTCAGTAACCTACCTCTATTCCATACACCTGCAACATCTGCCACATTGCCCCCTATCCACCCTGTCATACACTTTTTCCAAATCCATAAATCCGCCAAAACTCTTTACCCTTATCCAAATACTGTTCACCTATATGTTTCACTGTAAACACTTGGTCTACACACCCCTACCTTTCCTAAAGCCCCTTGTTCATCTGCTATCCTGCTTTCTGTCTTACTCTTAATTCTTTCAATAATAACTCTACCATACACTTTACCAGGTACACTCAACAGACTTATTCCCTATAATTTTTGACTCTCTTTTGTTCCCTTTGCCTTTATACAAAGGAACAATACACGCTCTCTGCCAATCCTAGGTACCTTACCCTTTCCATACATTTATTAAATAATAGCACTAACCACTCCAAAACTATATCCCCACCTGCTTTTAACATTTCTATCTTTATCCCATCAATCCCAGCTGCCTTACCCCTTTCATTCTACCCACTGCCTCACGAACGTCCCCACACTCACAACTGGCTCTTCCACACTCCTACAAGATGTTATTCCTCCTTGCCCTATACACGAAATCACAGCTTCCTGTCTTCATCAACATTTAACAACTCCTCAAAATATTCCTCCATCTTCCCGATACCTCTAACTCTCCATTTAATAACTCTCCTCTCCTATTTTTAACTGTCAAATCCATTTGTTCCCTAGGCTTCCTCAACTTATTAATCTCACTCCAAAACTTTTTCTTATTTTCAACAAAATTTGTTGATAACATCTCACCCATCTCTCATTTGCTCTCTTTTACATTGCTTCACCACTCTTAACCTCCTTTTCTCTCCATATACTCTTCCTCCTTGCATCACTTCTACAGTGGTACCCGTTTCATGGTCCCAAACTCACCCTTTATGTAAGTTTATTTTTAATGCTTTTGTAAGTGTAATTTTGGGTCAAAAGGACTAGTCTATTTTACAACTTTCTTAAGGAGATAATCGTTTGGTAATGGCACTTGAACAGCATTCTGGAATGAAAATATCTAAACCGGGTACCACTGTACTTTGTAAAACCTCTCATATGCTAACTTTTTCTCCTTACTACTCTCTTTACATCATCATTCCACCAATCGCTCTTCTATCCTCCCGCACCCACTCGCCTGTAACCACAAACTTCTGCTGAACACTCTAACACTACATTTTTAAATCTACCCCATACATCTTCGACCCCATTGCCTACACTCTCACTAGCCCATCTATCCTCCAATAGTTGTTTATATCTTACCCTAACTGCCTCCTTTTAGTTTATAAACCTTCACCTCTCTTACTTACTGCTTCTATTTTCTTGTATCCCATCTACCTTTTACTCCCACTGTAGCTATAACTAAAAAGTGATCTGATATATCTGTGGCCCCTCTATAAACATGTACATCCTGAAGTCTACTCAACAGTCTTTTATCTACCAATACATAGTCCAACAAACTACTGTCATTACGCCTACATCATATCTTGTATACTTATTTATCCTCTTTTCTTAAAATATGTATTACCTATAACTAAACCCTTTCTATACAAAGTTCAATCAAAGGGCTCCATTATCATTTACACCTGGCACCCCAAACTTACCTACCACACCCTCTCTACATGTTTCTCCTACTTTAGCATTTAGGTCCCCTACTACAATTACTTCTCACTTGGTTCAAAAGTTCCTATACATTCGCTAACATCTCCCAAAATCTCTCTCTCCTCTACACTCCTCTCTTCTCCAGGTGCATACACGCTATTATGACCCACTTTTCGATCCGACCCTTATTTTAATCCACATAATCCTTGAATTTACACATTTATATTCCCTCTTCTCCTTCCATAACTGATCCTTCAACATTATTGCTACCCCTTCCTTAGCTCTAACTCTCTCAGATACTCCTGACTTAATCCCATTTATTTCTCCCCACTGAAACTCGCCTACCCCCTTCAGCTTTGTTTCGCTTAGGGCCAGGACATCCAACTTCTTTTCATTCATAACATCAGCAATCATCTCTTTCTTATCATCCGCACTACATCCACGCACATTCAAACAACCCAGTTTTATAAAGTTTTTCTTCTTCTCTTTTTTAGTAAATGTGTATAGGAGAAGGGGTTACTAGCCCATTGCTCCCGGCATTTTAGTCGCCCCATACGACACGCATGGCTTATGGAGGAAAGATTTTTTTCCACTTCCCCATGGACAATAGAGGAAATTAAAAGAACAAGAGCTATTAAGAAAAAGAAGAAAAACCTAGATGTGTGTATGTATATATATGCATGTGCATGCCTGTGTAGTGTGACCTAAAGTGTAAGTAGAAGTAGCTAGATATACCTGTTATCCAGTGTGTTTATGAGACAGAAAAAGACACCAGCAATCCTACCATCATGTAAAACAGTTTCAGGTTTCTGTTTCACAGTCACCTGGCAGGACGGTAGTACCTCCCTGGGTGGTTGCTGTCTACCAACCTACTACCTACTATGATATTTTCTTCAAAATTATTTAAAAAACACGTTACATAGCATATAAACATGATACATACACCCACAGAATAAAAATTGACAATATGAGATTTGTTTACCAAGCGACTTTGTAGGAGTCGGAAGAATTAAGTTTTCTCTAGTCAAACACTGAGGGATAACTGTAGAAAAATATTCCTTTCATATGCCTTCAATCTATATATAGCTATTCACGACCCTTGTGGGTTTAGCGCTTCTTTTTCATTATGATGATGATAATAATAATAATACTATCATTAACTCTAAAAATAGTGTTGCATGAGAATGGGAGTGTTGCTGTTTGTTTATTTTGTACTAACTTGTACACAATGTAAGAGTATTTGTATTGTGAGGTAATTATTATTATAATAAAAAAAATTATTTTGAGGTAAAAGTTTCACAAACTCTTACAAACGTATGTGAATGAACTAAAAGTGGACACGTATTAATCGCATTCATTTCGCCTGACCGAGTGATCGCCCACTACCTGTTCAGTTTGTTTTTTTACCTTGTCTGAACTCCGTATCTCGTTCTCTCTCTCGTTTACTCTTTCGTTAACTAGTTGGCTCTCATTGACTCTGGCGTCTAAGCTTAGTTGTGATAAAAAGAGGAGTCGTAAGCCTCTTACTTTAAGTGCCAAGTTAGAAATGATTAAACTCAGTGAACTGACTTTTTTGGGTTATCCTGGGTTGTCTACGCATATTCTGCTATGTATGATAATCTGTGTAACTGTATTTGTGTATACCTGAATAAACTTACTAACAAGGTATATGTTCATCGCTGAGATAGCCATCAAATACAGTTACATATAGCAGCATATGTGTAGAGAACCCAGGATAACCCAAGAGTGTACTCACCTAATTGTGGTTGAAGGGGTCGAGACTTAGCTCCTGGCCCTGCCTCTTCACTGACCGCTACTAGGTCCTCTCTCCCTGCTCCATGAGCATTATCATACCTCGTCTTAAAGCTATGTATGGTTCCTGCCTCCACTACATCACTTGCTAGACTATTCCACTTCCTGACTACTCTATGGCTGAAGAAATACTTCCTAACATCCCTTTGACTCATCTGAGTCTTCAACTAACACTTGCTAGGAGCTAATGCTGCTTGGGATTGCAAGTTAATACCTATGATAATTTATCACTCAGTGAATCCTAGGGCCCTAAAGAACTATGCAAAAGGTAGCCTCCCTGTTTATTATAAATCCAATTCGAAAGCTTGGATGACTACTGATCTTTTCATAAATTGGTTCAGACTATTTTAAGCCAATGTAAATACTTTAAGGTAAGTAATAAGTGTACTACTCTGTGTGTATCTTACTTTTTATTGTGTTTTTTAATGCCTAGTGCTATTGTTAACTTAATATAAGTTAGTGTAAGCTTGTTGTCTGGCATTTATATGCATTTAGAAGTGGAAAAAAATGGCGTTCTTCTTTTCGGCGATGTCTGCTTTAAGGCACTAGCCTGGAACCTAACCTGCCGTATAAGTGGGGCCCTACTGTATTTCTGTAAGTGCTTTTGTAAGTGTATTTTTGGGGGTCTGAAATGGATTAATCTAATTTACATTATTCCTTATGGGAACAAATTTGTTCGGTATCTGCACTCAAACAGCCTTCTGGAGCGAATTAAACTCGTAACCCAAGGTACCACTGTACAGTGGTCCCTCCGACTATCGGTGATTTCGAGTTTCGATGGCTTTTTTCGGTCAAAGTTTCCCTCGCCAACCGGTCATTCCCTCGACTATCGGTCCGTACCAGGCCTGCCCGCGCTTGCGCGCCTCACCGCGCAGGACGCCAGTCTAGCATTGTTTACCATTGAGAGAACATTACCCAGCGCGCGCCCATATGCTGCCGCGGTTATCTGGTTGATGTGTGTTTCCGGAGACGTGCTTGGCGTTATACTTCACAATAAATTTATTGTGTTTATTGCTGGTTTAGTGATTGTCACTGTGAAATAAGTCACCATGGGTCCAAAGAAGCTTCCTAGTGGCACCCCTGTGGTAAAGAAAGTGAGGAACACCATCGAACTGAAGGAGATTGTAGAAAAATATGAGAGTGGCATACGTGTGAGTGAGCTTGCCAGGATGTACACAAAAACCAATCTACTATCACCTCTATCCTGGCAAAAAGAAAAGAAATCAAGGAAGCTAATGTTGCGAAAGGTGTTGACATGTTTGCCAAAAATAGATCGAAAACAGTGGATGAGGTTGAGAAGTTGTTGGGGTGGTGGATCAACGAAAAATAGATAGCGGGTGATAGTATTTCCACGGCGATAATTTGTGAAAAGGCAAGGCAGTTGCACGCAGATCTTGTCAAGACAATGCCTGTAACCAGTGGTGATGTGAGTGATTTTAAAGCCAGCAAAGGCTGGTTTGAGAGATTTAAGAAACATAGTAGCATACACAGTGTTGTGAGGCATGGTGAGGCAGCCAGTTCAGACAAACGTGCAGCTAAAAAATTTGTGCAGGAATTCAAGGGGTTTGTAGACACTGAAAAATTTGAACCCCAACAAGTGTTTAATTGTGATGAAACAGGCCTGTTTTGGAAGAAAATGCCAAACAGGACCTTCATTACTCAGGAGGAAAAGGCACTGCCAGGACACAAGCCTATGAAAGACAGGCTAACTCTCATGTTGTGTGGTAATGCTAGTGGGGATTTTAAAGTGAAGCCTTTACTGGTGTATCACTCTGAAAATCCCAGAGTGTTCAAGAAACACAATGTGAACAAGAATAATTTGTGTGTGTTTTGGAAGGCTAACACAAAGGCATGGGTCACGATGGCAATTTTCCTGGAATGGCTCACTGGAGTGTTTGGCCCCAGTGTGAAGAAATACTTCCTGGAAAAGAAATTGCCACTCAAGTGCCTCCTGCTACTAGACAATGCTCCTGCTCATCCTCACAACTTGAAAGACTATTTGTCTGACAACTTCAGTTTCATCACAGTGAAGTTCTTGCCTCCTAACACCACTCCTCTCATCCAGCCCATGGACCAGCAGGTCATTTCTAACTTCAAGAAACTGTACACCAAAGCAGCGTTTCAGAAGTGCTTTGAAGTGACCTCGGACACTGAGTTGACCCTAAGAGAGTTCTGGAAAGATCACTTCAATATCCTCCATTGCATAGGCCTTATAGGTAAGGCTTGGGAGGGAGTGACTTCCAGGACTTTGAACTCTGCTTGGAGACCACTGTGGCCGGATTGTGTTGAAAAGAGGGATTTTGAAGGATTTGAGGCTGACCCTGACCCTGACGACCCTGTGCCTGTTGTGGAAGATATTGTGGAATTGGGCAAGTCCCTGGGGTTGGAGGTGAGTGGTGAGGATGTGGAAGAGTTGGTGGAGGACCACAGGGTAGACCTAACCACTGAAGAGCTGAAAGAGCTTCATCAGGAACAGCATCAGATGACAGTTAAGGAAATTGATTCAGAGGAGGAGGATGGACAGGGTGAGGTAGTAACTTCTTCAGAGATTAAGGAAATGTGTTCTATGTGGGCTAAGTTGCAGACATTTGTTGAAAAACACCACCCTGAACAAGCTGAAATAAGCCATCTCTGCAACCAGTTCAGTGACAGAGCCATGTTGCACTTTAGGAAAATGTTAGAGGCGCCAGAAACAGAGCATGTTAGGGAATTGGAACTCCTAAGATTAATGAACTGTAATTAAGGAACTTAGCTTATTGATGAATCCATGACTTCGCAGCCGTACCCGATGTCATTATAGCGGATGCATACGTCCCATCCCCTTGGGCTGTCAAAATGAAGGTTATTAATTTAAATTTAATTGCCCCAGAGGAGCGTATACCCATATAGTAAGTCAGTCATTTAAGGGACTGAACATTACTTAGGGGTTTGGGCTGATCGCCCACGTGTGACCGGGTGAATGATAAATTTGCCTAGATCATATATGTATTCCTAACTGCGTAGCTGGTTAACATCTAATGTCTGAGCAGACTTACCTGGGTATTTGTATCGGACCCTTAATTCACACCCGGAAAACGCTGTCTTGATTGTAGAACGTCGCTGATGAGTCACCATCTTGTTCAATAGTACACTCGCGATTGTCTCTCTTCGTTTGTATTTTAGCAGTATTAAGAAGCTGCGCACACTTCTCTGTAACTGCACGCTATTTTATGATTAATTATCACTAAATGCGGTGGAATAGAGTTCTCCGATTTCCCGGCGTTAGTGGAGATTGATAGAGATCGGATGCGCACGACAAATGTTCCTTTGTTAGGTCAAAGCCTGCTGCAGCTCCGGTCCCCTGTCGCTGGTTAGTTCACTCTGACGCCCGCTTCTCCGCCCCTGACCGGTTTGCTCGGTTTCGCTGACCTAAGCTCAACTTCACCACTTGCTAAACACTGCAACAGTTTGCAATTCAAATGCTTGTGTTCTTTAAATATTACGATCACTAAGAGCACATGATTGTTTTTTCAAGTGTAGAAACAGAAACAGTAGTTTTCTTCACTTTTTCTGCTATGGCAAAGAGTCCCATTTATCTCAAATGTCTATCACTCATATACACTACCAATAACCTCAAGAGGCTTGGTATACGTGTCTCAGTGTCGTTTGGGTACAGACATCTGTTACTGATCAAATTGTTGACCAGAAAGCCAGACGCCATCTGGCTCTTTCTAAGGGCAGGGCCCTTGAAAAGGGTAGAAGGGGGCTGATACCCCCTCCCTCTCTTGGAGAATTTTCTCCACAGAGCACTCTTGACAGTTATTTTTCGAGGCAGGGGTCCAGTGACTCTCAAGCTGGTCCTAGTGGCATTAAAAGACAAAGAAGGGAAGTAACCCAGAGAGGGACTTGTTACATGAAGGCCTTATGGAGGGGGATTCCCCTTCCAAACACTAACCCCTTCCCCTGTCCTCCTCCCTATCTTCCAGATGCCAGCAATTCTCTTCAATAAAGGTAAGTAAATCTTATTTTAAATGTTTAATTATAAATTGATTACCTTATATATGTATTTATAATTGTTTTGTTTATGTAAAAGTATAGTTAATCTTCACAAAATTAATTTTTTGTGAATATTTTTGGGTGTCTGGAACTGATTAATTGTATTTACATTATTTCTTATGGGAAATAAGGTTTCAATTTCGAAGAATTCGAGTTAAGGTGTAGCTCCTGGAACGGATTATGACCGAAAGTCGAGGGACCACTGTACTTAGTTTATACTATATTGAAAGTATTCTCTAATTTATTAAGAAAGTCTAATTAAAGATATATTAAGGATGATACAAGGATGAAAATGTCTTTCTAGTAATCAGTAAGAGTTGAAGGAAGGCTGGGACAAGAACAGGGACTATATTAGATAAAAGACGGTTTCAGGATTTGTTCAGTTTAATAAACTTGTCAGGATCACGTTGAAGTAAGGAGACATTTTTTAACAGTAGCTTTAAAATGGTTGGTAGACAGGGAGCCTTTGGAATCTTCAGGCAAAGAGTTCCAGATTTAGGATCCTTTTAGACATGCACAATTTTTATACAGGTTGAATCGGACATGTGGAATATCATAGAGATTTTTGTGTCTGGTATTATGCCTGTCTTTCAATTTTTCTTTTTTCTTTCACTGAATCCTTTCATAAATGTTACCTTGATCACTCTCCCATAGCATGTCAAATTTTTAAAGCCGCTTCTCTCACATGCTCCATTTTAACACTATTACATATGCACATAAATGTAAACATAAATATTCGTATTCGTATTTGTATTCCTTGGAACACAGGGGAGAAAGATATGTGATAATATACACTTAGAAAATCGTAGAGAGATTAGTACCAAACTTGCATGTGAAAATCACTCCCTACGAAAGCAAAAAACTTGGCAGGAGCTGCAACATTTCCCCAATGAAAAGCAGGGGTGCCACGAGTACACTAAGAGACAACGCAATAAGTGTCAGGGGCCCAAGACTGTTCAACTGCCTCCCAGCATACATACGGGGGATTACCAGTAAACCCGTCTGTCTGTCTTCAAGAAGGCGCTGGACAGACAAAGTCAGTACCTGATCAGCTGAGCTGTAGTTCGTACATCAGTTTACATGCGGCCAGCAGTAATAGCCTGGTTGATCAGACCCTGATCCACCACGAGGCCTGGTCTTAGACCGGGCCATGGGGGCATTGACCCCCGAAACCCTCTCCATGTAAACTCCAGGGCTGATGTGCTCCACACAGCACTGGAAGAGAGAAGTGATTGACTGCAGTCAGGGAAGACAGAGCTGAGAACAGTCAAGTCATTTTTTCTTGGGTGATTATCCTCTTGGGAGAGCATATCCTAAATTATTATTTTGTATTTATTTTTATAAATATAAATATTTTTTTAACATACTAGCTGTCTCCCACCAATTTAGGGTGACCCAAAACAGAAGAAACACTTTGACCATCATTCACTCCATCACTGTCTTGCCAGAGGCAAGACATTACAGTTCAGATGTCCCTCCAAACTGCAGTATCTCCACTCCTCCTCTAGAGTGCAGGCACTGTACTTTCCACCTCTAGGACTCAAGTCCAGTTAACCAGTTTCCCTGAATCCCTTTTAACCCTTTGGGGGTTTCAGGACACTCTCCGAATTTCGTTCTCAGGGTCGCAGAATTTTAAAAAAAAATTATTTTTCTTGCGAAATGATAGAGAATCTTTTTCCAATCATAACACCACCAAAATTATGAAATTTGATCGAAAACTAACGGAATTATGCTTTCGCGAATTTAGCAGTATCGACGACATTTACGTATCGGCGATTTCGCCCACTTTGAGCCCTATTTTTGGCAAATTCCAATGTTTCAGTCTACTAAAATTATAACTACTTCGCTAGAACTCCATTTCTTCTATCGATTGAGTACAAGAAATCGCCTATTTACCAATTTCAACTACCCAAAATAGTGGTCAGAAAATGGCAATTTGGCCAATTTCACACAAATTTCAAACGATGCCAATTTCAAAATAGGGTCCAGAATAAACAAGGCACACATTCCTGGCACTAAAATAACATCTTCTCTGTTCATTAGTCACGTCTCCAGGCCCCTCTTCCATTACTTTTGCTTTCCATTTTGAATTTTTATTCTCACAAAAAATAGATTTACTGTTATGTATACAACTGTATCATTGTAAAAATGGTATAAATAATATCAGCGCACTTGTGCAAGAATATTAGACTCGCCAGTTGATGTGTATTAGTCGAATGGTGTGATTTGTTTACTCTTGAACATCGGCCAAAATCGAACATTTTCGCTACTTTGCGCTCAGTTTCAAGGTACTTGTCATCGTGAAATGAGTCAAAATTATCTCTATTTCTGTAATATATCATCCATTCTATCAAATGAGACTAAGAAAACGAGAATACAAGCATAAATACCATACAAAAATAGACTGCAAAGTCGCTGTTTTAAACCAAAAACACGGTCAGAGTTTTTTTTCCCTCATTATGCACTGTGTGGTGCAGGAATTTTTTTATACTGCACCCAAGATTGTTCAACTGCCTCCCAGCATACATCAGGGGGATTACCAACAAACCCCTGGCTGTCTTCAAGCAGGCACTGGACAGGCACCTAAAGTCGGTACCTGACCAGCCAGGCTGTGGTTCGTACGTTGGACTGCGTGCGGCCAGCAGTAACAGCCTGGTTGATCAGGCTCTGGTCCAACAGGAGGCCTGGTCACAGACCGGGCCACGGGGGCGTTGACCCCTGGAATTCTCTCCAGGTAGACACTGACCGCACAGACCCATTCTCTCACATCTAGGCCTAACAGCCTGTTTCTGCTTGATTTGAGGGCGCTAGAATTTAGGCGTATTAGTACGACCAAAACCCCGAAAGGGTTAAATGTTACCTTACTCACACTCCAGCACATGTCAAGTCATAAAACACCACATGCTTCCACTTGCTCCTATCTAACACACACACGCTTACTGAATGTCAAAACCCCTTGCACATATACCTTTACCCCCTCACTACAGCCTTTCCTAGGACAGCCCCTACCCCGCCTTCCTTCCACTACAGATTTATATGCCCTCCAAGTCATCCTATTTTTCTTCCATCCTTTCTGAGTGTCCAAACAATGAATGTGCATGGATGTAGTCTTGATTGTGAATGTTATGAATGGAAAGAAATTTTATGTCCTAGCTCTAAAACAAAGCTGAAGAGGGTAGGAGATTTTTCACTGGAAATAAATAAATAGGATTTGGTCAAATGTATGTGAGAGAATTAGAGGAAGGGAGAACTGGCAGTAATGTTGAGTGATCAGTTATGGATGGAAAAGAGGCAATACAAATATATAAATTAAAGGATTATGTGCATTAAAATAAGAGTGTAAGGAAACGTTTTGGAGTGAGATTAATAAGTTGAGAAACCAGCAGTGCCCTGGGATACCTCCATCACTTGACAAGTGCCTCCTCCAGTTCAGGGTACTGGTGATATTGTCCCAGATGGGCCATTCTGATCCTTCAACAAAAAATCGCAGTTTGTTGATAAGCTTATTTCTGCACTTAAGAGTAAGGAGATCTCTCCACCATCCTCATATGTTGTGTTCTGAATGTTGACTTTGATATGAGGCTTTGTCAGGCTCCCAGCTTACATAAGTTATTATTATGGTAGCTAACAACTTTAGCAACAGATAGTGAAGGGTATCCCCCCACCCCATACAGAGTGTAAGATGCACAGTGGATTCAGATTCAGATTCTTTATTTCAGCATGATACAATGTTTGTACAGTGGTGAATGACATTTAGGTGTGCATGCAGAAAACTCCTTAATATGCAAAGCATTTAGGGCAAACTTAAGACACTCTTAAGATGTCAATGAATGGTTTAGAGAACCGACAAGTTGATAAATTAAGACACATATGCAACACTTGGGTATCTTTATTGAGGAAACGTTTCACCACACAGTGGCTTCATCAGTCCATACAAAGAAGAATTGTGAAGAACAGGAGGAGTTTGAGGTAATCAGTCCCTCAACCTTGAGTCAATGTTGTCAGTCCATCAATCTTGAAAAGAATACAGTGTATGTGCGAAGAAGTAGCTTATATACCGTAGGCAGACTCAAGGTTGAGGGACTGATTACCTCAGACTCCTCCTGTTCTTCACGATTCTTCTTTGTATGGACTGATGAAGCCTCTGTGTGGCGAAACATTTCTTCAATAAAGATACCCAAGTGTTGCATATGTGTCTAATTTATTAACTATCTTAAGATTAATAAGGCAATGACTAATTGAATGGTTTCATATACAGTGGATCCTTGGTTTTCGCCAAAAATTCTTTCCAGAATGCTGTTTGAGTGCCGTTACCGAACGAATTTGTTCCCATAAGGACAAATGTAAGTGCAAAAGCACTTACGAAAATACACTTACATAATTGTTCGAGTTTTTAGGTGAACGAAAACCGAGGGTCCACTGTACAGTCTCTTAGGTGGTTGTAAAAATTAAGTTTGGAGTTACAGTGATTACAAGAGAATTGAATATTCTGTTAGTACATGCTGTATGGCTTTTATCAAGTTTAGTTGTTTTAAGAATTACAGGTTTGATTATGATTATAGGTAATGAGGATTCTAGCATAGACCTTGCTGGGGGCTTGAAGAGGCATTACTTGCTGTATTTGGCATGACACATTTCAGGTGGAGATGGTATAATAATGGCAGATATACAACAGTGTGTAAATAAAACCTGCAGTGTGGGTTATGGCATTTTATTGTGAAGACATTTTGTTACAATAAAATGCCATAAACTGTACTGCGTGTTATTTCCATTCAGGTGGAGCTCTTGGGGCTCCCAGCACAGAAATACTGCACTCCTTTCACACAAAAAAAGCAGTTTTGAAAAAAAAAAATGTTGATATGAATGTTCATTCTAATACTGTATTTATAAAGGTTAATATTATCTAATGGGCTAGTAACCCCTTCTCCTGAATAAATTACTAAATGTAAAAGGAGAAACTTTCGTTTTTCCTTTTGGGCCACCCTGCCTCGGTGGGAAACGGCTGACGTGTTGAAAGAAGAAGAATATTATCTAATACAAAAAACTTACTTTTATTTATTGTTTACATTCTAGAAAATGTTGGCACTATTGAAGAATCCATCTTGAGTCATCATATCATGGAGAAAGAGATGACTAGACCAGGCTATGGTCCTAGTGTAGTACGTCATCTGAGCCAGAACTCTTCTATACTTGGCCACCTGGAGCACTCTGCACTACTCAACACATCCATCACACCAACTTGCTTTGTAGAGTTTGGTGCTGGCAGAGGTAAGCTCAGTATACAGGTATATTTAGCTAAATATGATGCATTATTTGTAATTTTGCTAAAAGTCAAATTCAGTATCAAAGATTTGCAGTATTTTACAAATAGAGTTACATAGGAATAATATCTTTGATATTCAGATACACACTCATCCCTCTTTTGTGCCCACCAATGTTTTATTATATGTAAACTACTGTACATTCTTTTGTACCGCATAAAGAAATTAATTTGTATTTGTGTTAAGATAGGGATCATAAGAATTGTTCTTTAAGGGAAAAATTACAATAAACAAGTAATTGTCCCAAGTTATAACTCAAGATGCACACTGGGACAATAATTTTCTTTACATACTTAATTTTTATGTAAAGTGAATCTGATTTTGGCATAAGAGCCTATGTTATAACTTGAGATGCAGACCTGGATGGTGATAACATAGCAACATATAACAACATAATATAACACAGATAAACATTGTACAGGAGGGCCCTGCATATACAGCTTCCATTTTTTTGGTGTTCCACATTTTTGTTGGCTTTCAACTGAGCCATTGTTCATTATGTTCGGTGCTTTTACCACTTTTCCACTGCTGTTGTTGTTTTTGTACATCAGTTGCCTAAGAAAAGGATGAATGTCATCATATTTTAAAGCAAGTATTGTATGTACTGTGTTTATTTTACTTTTTTATCTGTTTTTTATGCCTAGTTGTATTGAATGCTTAATACAGGAGGGCCTCACTTTACAGCATTTTGCTAATGCAGCAGTTTTCAGTTATACCCATATGCATTTTTTAGGCCTAGCTCTATTGCTGACTTAATATATGATGATGTAAACATGTTATCAAGTTTTTATATGCATTTGAAAGGGAAAAAATGGCTATGCTTCACTTTAAAGCAGTAGCCCAGAACCTAAACTGCTGTATAAGCAGGGGCCACCTGTATATGATAGTACAAGTCGACCATCACTGATCCAGCAATTACTAATCCGATTCCATCACTAATCCGGCACTAATTTCGGCTAGCATAATTTCAAATTTCCCGGATCACCTCACCAACTTGCTGCATAAACACTGTTGGTGTCACATGCACACACAGGCTAACCATTCCAAATTGTTTTTCTCCATTTATTGTTATAACCCCAGCCATGACTCCAGTGAAGAAAGGATATGCTTCTCATTGTTTAAAGCACAAACACCGTACATTGTCCATAAAAGATAAGGTTGATCTTCTGAAAAAAAACTAGACATGGGTGTGTGTGCGAGAAGCTTATGTGAATTATACAACACTGGTGCTTCGACAGTTTATGACATAAAGAAACAAAGGAAAATTACTTTGTTTCTTTGCTAACAGTGATTCAAAGAAACAGATGTGTAAAAGGAAAACAATTAAGGAAGGAAAAGTTCAGAACTAGATCAAGTTCTGATGAAGTGGTTTAGGCTATGTGTAAGTGAAGATGTTGAGTTGTAAATTCAGTTCTTCACTTTGGAAGCGACAGTGATGAACTTTCTTGTGTAAGTCAAATTGGTTAACTTTATTAACCCTTTCATTGTCGGTTCCATTGTATCACAGCTTTGAAGCTGCTGTCGGTCCCGTAGTGTGACGCCATGAATGCAGCTCACTCAGATAAGCTGTGACCGGTAAATCTGGGCCTAGATATGAGAGAATACGTCTGTGTTGTAAGTGTACACTAGTATATAAAAATAAGTCCTGCAGCACACAGTGCATAATGAGAAAAAACTGTGAACTTTGCGGTGTATTTTCGTATGGTTTTTATTGCTGTATTCTCGGTTTTCTGGTCTCATTTGATAGAATGGAAGATATATTACAGAAATAGAGATGATTTTGATTGATTTCAGGATGGAAAGTACTACCTTGAAATTTAGCTCAAAATAGCGGAAATGTTTGATTTTTACCGAAGTTCAAGAGTAAACAAATCACATCACACATCCAATACGTGTCCAACTGGCCAGTCTAATATGCTGTCATGAATGGGTTGATATTATTTATACAATTATTACAATAATGCAGTAGTCTGCGTAACAGTAAATCTTCTATTTTTTTGTGTGAATAATAATAATAATAATAATAATAATTTTTATTTAGACATGATACAAAGATGGTCAGCTCACCATCAGTGATAAGGAAATGTGTAGAATTTTTAACACTTACTTCCTCTCAGTTTTTACACAGGAAGATACTAGCGATATTCCAGAAATAATAAATTATGTAGAACAGGACGATAGTAAACTATGCACGATTAGGGTCACAAGTGACATGGTCCTTAGGCAAATAGATAAATTAAAACCTAACAAATCCCCAGGCCCTGAAGAATTGTATGCAAGAGTTCTAAAGGAATGTAAAGAGGAGCTTAGCAAACCTATGGCTAATCTTTTCAACATATCACTGCAAACTGGCATGGTGCCAGATAAGTGGAAAATTGCAAATGTAATACCTATTTTCAAAGCAGGAGACAGGTCCTTAGCTTCGAACTATAGACCAATAAGCCTAACCTCCATAGTGGGAAAATTTATGGAATCAATAATTGCCGAGGCAATTCATAGCCATCTTGAAAAGCATAAATTAATCAAGGAATCTCAGCACGGTTTTACAAAAGGGCGTTCCTGCCTTACAAATTTAATAAAAAATTTCACTAAGGTATTTGAGGAGGTAGATCATGGTAATGAATATGATATTGTGTATATGGACTTCAGTAAGGCTTTTGATGGAGTCCCACATCAGAGACTATTGAGGAAAATTAAGGCACACGGAATAGGAGGAGAAATTTTTTCCTGGATAGAGGCATGGTTGACAAATAGGCAGCAGAGAGTTTGCATAAATGGGGAGAAATCAGAGTGGGGAAGTGTCACAAGCGGTGTTCCACAGGGGTCAGTATTGGGCCCCTTGTTGTTCACAATCTACATAAACGACATAGAGGAGGGAATAAATAGCGACATAAGCAAGTTTGTCGATGACACCAAAATAGGCCGTCCAATTCATTCAAAGGAGGACATTAGAGCACTCCAGGAAGATTTGAATAGACTGATGCAGTGGTCGGAGAAGTGGCAGATGCAGTTTAATATAGATAAATGCAAAGTTCTAAATATTGGACAGGACAATAACCATGCCACATATAAACTAAATAATGTAGATCTTAATACTACTGATTGCGAAAAGGATTTAGGAGTTCTGGTTAGCAGTAATCTAAAACCAAGACAGCAGTGCATAAGTGTTCACAATAAAGCGAACAGAATCCTTGGCTTCATATCAAGAAACATAAATAATAGGAGTCCTCAGGTTGTTCTTCAACTCTATATATCCTTGGTTAGGCCTCATCTAGATTATGCTGCACAGTTTTGGTCACCGTATTACAGAATGGATATAAATGCTCTGGAAAACGTACAAAGGAGGATGACTAAGTTGATTCCATGTATCAGAAATCTTCTCTATGAGGATATACTGAGAGCCCTGAATCTGCACTCTCTAGAAAGGCGTAGAATTAGGGGGGATATGATTGAGGTGTATAAATGGAAAACAGGAATAAATAAAGGTGATGTAAATAGCGTGCTAAAAATATCTAGTATTGACAGGACTCGCAGCAATGGCTTTAAGTTGGATAAATTCAGATTCAGGAAGGATATAGGAAAGCATTGGTTTGGTAATAGAGTTGTGGATGAGTGGAACAAACTCCCGAGTACAGTTATAGAGGCTAAAACGTTGTGTAGTTTTAAAAATAGGCTAGATAAATATATGAGTGGGTGCGGGTGGGTGTGAGTTGGACCTGACTAGTTTGTGCTACTAGGTCAGATGCTGTGCTCCTTCCTTAAGTGAATGTAACCTGACCTGGCTGGGTCGGGGCATTGGCTTAAGCCGGTGGGAGACTTGGACCTGCCTCGCATGGGCCAGTAGGTCTGCTGCAGTGTTCCTTCTTTCTTATGTTCTTATAAGCGCACATTGTACCTCCTAGTCCAAATACAGTGGTACCTCGACTTACGTTGTTATCACCTTACGTTATATTCGATATCCGTTACTTATAACGTAAGAAATTTGAATGCGACATCCGTTGATTGATTCGTCTTACGCCTTTCGTACCGGACCTGTCCGCTTGGAGCCCAGCTGAGCGCGCACTCCAGGGAGCGTCAGTGTGCTATTGTTTACAAGCGAGAGCGACCACCCACCCACACCCACGCATTCATACCAGTATATTGTCATTATTCCACTGTTTTTAGTGCTTGCAACTGCTAAATAAGCTACCATGGGTCCAAGGAAAGATCCTAGTGCTAAGCCTGTGGCAAAGAGGAACAGAAATATATGTACGATAGAAATGAAGAAGGAGATAATAGAAAAATATGAAAGTGGAGTGCGTATCAGTGAGCTGGCCAGGCTGTATGGTAAACCCTATTCTACCATCTCTACCATTGTGGATAAGAAATATTTAAGTAAAATCAAGGAAGCTGTTGTTGCAAAAGGTGCATCTGTGATCACAAAACACAGACCACAAGTGCTGGAAAATGTGGAAAGGTTGTTGTTGGTGTGGATCAACGAGAAACAGTTAGCAGGAGATACTGTTTCGGAGGGAATAATATGTGAAAAAGCAAGGCAGTTGCATGATGATCTCCTTAAGAAAATGCCTGCAACGAGTGAAGTGAGCGAATTTAAAGCCAGCAGAGGCTGGTTTCAAAAATTTAAGAAGCGTACTGGCATACATAGTGTTGTGAGGCATGGTGAGGGAGCCAGTTGTGACAAAAGTGCGGCTGAAAAATATGTGCCTGAATTCCAGGAGTACCTAGAGGCTGAACAATTCCTCCCCCAACAAGTGTTTAATTGTGATGAAACAGGCCTGTTTTGGAAGAAAATGCCCAACAGGACCTACATTACTCAGGAGGAAAAGGCACAGCCAGGACATAAGCCTATGAAAGACAGGCTAACTTTGATGCTTTGTGCCAATGCCAGTGGTGATTGCAAAGTGAAGCCTTTACTAGTGTATCTTTTTGAAAATCCCGAGTGTTTGGCAGATGCGGTGTCAGCAAGTCTAACTTGTGTGTGATGTGGAAGTCTAACAAAAGGCTTGGGTCACAAAGGACATTTTCTTAGATTGGTTCAATGAAGTGTTTGGCCCCAGTGTGAAGAAATATCTCGAGGAAAATAATTTGCCACTTAAGTGCCTCCTGATAATGGACAATGCTCCTTGTCATCCTCCAAACTTGGTAGAGAAAGAATTGTAGGAACTGGGACAGCAGTCCATGAGAGGTTTGGAGGTGAGTGGTGAGGATGTGGAACAGTTGGTGGAAAGGGAGTCAAAGGAAGAGCTAACCACTGATGAAGATCTGCAGAGAACTTCAGCAGGCAGCAACTGGAACAAGAGAGCAGAGGTCAGGACAATGGTTCAGAGGAGGAGGTGGAGGTGGAACAAAAATGGAAGAATGTGCCTTCTTCAAGGATTAGGGAGATCTGTGCCAAATGGAGTGATGTGCAAGCATTTATGGATGAATATCACCCTAACCATGCTGTTGCAGGCCGTGCTGGCAACCTGTACAATGACACAGTGGTGTGTCATTTCAGGGATGTGTTAAAGAATCGCCAGACACAGAGCTCCCTGGACAAATTTGTTGTTAGAAAGAGGTCTAGTGACTCTCAAGCTGGTCCTAGTGGCATTCAAAGAAAAGGGAAGTAACCCCAGAAAAGAACTTACCACCTGCAGTGTTAATGGAAGGATTCCCTTCCAAACACTAGCATACTACTCCACCTTCTCCTCCTCCCGTCCTCCACACATCAACAACTCTTCAATAAATGTAAGTGACATGTTATTGTACAATATTTACATGTGTATTTATGTATTCTTTATTCAATTATTTATTATTTAATGTCCAAAAGTTCTAAAAATATTTTATTTAACTACTTTTGGAAGTCTTGGACGGATTAAATTTATTTTCATTATTTCTTATGGGGAAAATTGATTTGTGTTACGTTTGTTTCGTCTTAAGAAATGCCTCTCTGACGTGTATATACATGATTGAACAATGAAAATAAACAATATTTGTTATTGTGAATAACTGTAAGTAAGTTGTGTAAACAAAATAGTGATAAGAAACTTTATGTAATTATTGAGTAATACTAAGCGAGTGAATATTTGAAAAACAACACTTATATTGGTCTCACAGGCCATAAAAGTTATTTGGAAAAAAAAAATTAAAATCGATAAGAAAACAACTTCAAGAAAGAAAAAAGAAAATTACCAGCCAACCGGCAGTCACCGATGTTGCCGGCAGCAGTTCATTTTTCGTCAACTTCAATCTTCTATTATCTCGGTAAGTATTGATCGCAAAAAATGTATTTTTTAGCCTATTAGATTTAGAAAAAAAAAAAAAACTATCATTTCATAAGATTTTTTTTTTTAAATTCGTGGACCCTGAGAACGAGTTTCAGAGAGACCCCTTGGACCCCCAAAGGGTTAATAAAAACTATACAAAACTTATGCAAGGCAAAAAATTAAAAACAATATATTTTTACTTTTATTAAAGCTGTGGACTCGCCATACAACAGCTGTCAACAAGACTGAGTGTTATGTACAATAGTTTATCAACAATATACAGTGGATCCTCAGAAATCGAACACTCCCAACTCACCCTTTTATGTAAGTTTATTATTGTAAGTGCTTTTATAAGTGTATTTTTGGGTTTCTGAAATGGACTAATCTAATTTACATCATTCCCTATGGGAATAAATTCGTTTGGTAACAGCACTTGAACAGCATTCTGGAATGGAGAATGTTCGATTTCCGGGGGTCCACTGTACTGCAATATATTGTATTGTGTATACAGTATACAGCAAGACCCCCCAAAAAAAGAAGAAATCTAGTTCCCTTGCACGACACGCATGGCCTATGCAGGAAGGCTTCTTCTCCACTTCCCTTACGAAATAATAAATTCGTTCCACTGTCACACAGTAGTTCCTGCCTTGGACACATCGGCTTTCAATGTAAAAACATTACACATATAACCTTAACGCAGGAGAACGGAACTTACACCAACGTTCCGGTCCGATGTGGAACATTAACCAGTGTTTACGTATTAGTGGACCAAGTCAGACCAAAATATCGTCGTACATTACAGTTTCCTATCACAGGTTATTTGTGTATTGTTCCAGTCACAGTATTGTGACTTTTTATTCTTGGATGTAAAAACAATTTGTACAGTCAGTTGTCTTATAAAGCTCCTCTATATAATGTGATATTTTTTGAAAATGCACTTAAAAAAATACATTCAGTACCTGACCAGCCGGGTTGTGGTTCGCACGATGGCCTACATGTGGCCAGCAGTAACGGCCTGGTTGATCAGGCCCTGAGCCACCATGAGGCCTGGTCATGGACCGGTCCATGGGGACGTTGACCCTCGAACACCCTCCAGGTATATATATTCATTGCAGTACCTTCACAGCATGTTTTGAATTCTGGATCAACTTTTTCCGTCACATTTGCCAAAATATCACACTATATAAAAGAGCTGTATAAGCGAGTTAAGATTAAGTCATATTTTCACAAATTCTAATATTTCTGGAACTTGGCAACAATAATATAAATAACACCACAGTAAAAATAATAATAACCATAATTTTTAGTGGTTGAGTGGTAAGCCAGTGGAAGGCCTCAATCAGATGACCAAAAGCTCCAGTTGTGGGTCATCACACGACTAATACCCGCGTCATGAAACTTGTCCTGTTTCCTGACAAACCTTACCTAACCTAACCACAGTACACCTAATAACATTCAACACCCAAGTCATGTATATTATAATCAGCATTAAGCACTAAATCCACAAGGGTGTGTCCTGTATGAATTTCTAAATTTAAAACAGGAGTTCCTTCATTTTCGGGTCACCCTGCCTTGGTGGAAGACAGTCGCTGTGATGAAAAACACAAAAACTGTCTATTATGAGAAGTTTCATGATGGGTTATTTACATTACAAGAGCAGTTCTTGGTGTATACATGTCTATTAAGAACCATGGTTGGCATAATGTATATTCCTCCAGGAATATATGTATGTACCTAACCTCATCAAGAATAAGTCTTGGTATACACCTACCATCCGACTTACGACCTGCTCGACATACGACCACTCGACTTATGACCATGTTTTGTATGCAAATGTTCTGGGAAATAAACAACTGTGCTGTAAACAGTGTTTCTCCTAAACCTTACAGTATAAAATACAGAACTAACAGCATAAAAAGTAAAGTAAAAATGAAATACCAAAAAAAAAAAAAAAAAAAACAATGAAATAAAACATTACATAATGTGATGCTGATATTCAGTAGTAAGGTTCGACTTACGTCCATTTTGACTTACGACCGGTTAGTCGGAACCAACCTCGGTTGTAAGTCGGATGGTACGTACCTGTATATGATTCCAAGAAGCATTTCTGGGCATCAATGCCTCCGAGAACTGTTTTTGTCATATACAGTGGTACCTCGACTTACGTTGTTATCACCTTACGTTATATTCGATATCCGTTACTTATAACGTAAGAAATTTGAATGCGACATCCGTTGATTGATTCGTCTTACGCCTTCGTGACCGGACCTGTCCGCTGGAGCCCAGCTGACGCGCACTCCAGGGAGCGTCAGTGTGCTATTGTTTCAGCGAGAGCGACCACCCACCCACACCCACGCATTCATACCAGTATATTGTCATTATTCCACTGTTTTTAGTGCTTGCAACTGCTAAATAAGCTACCATGGGTCCAAGGAAAGATCCTAGTGCTAAGCCTGTGGCAAAGAGGAACAGAAATATATGTACGATAGAAATGAAGAAGGAGATAATAGAAAATATGAAAGTGGAGTGCGTATCAGTGAGCTGGCCAGGCTGTATGGTAAACCCTATTCTACCATCTCTACCATTGTGGATAAGAAAAATTTAAGTAAAATCAAGGAAGCTGTTGTTGCAAAAGGTGCATCTGTGATCACAAAACACAGACCACAAGTGCTGGAAAATGTGGAAAGGTTGTTGTTGGTGTGGATCAACGAGAAACAGTTAGCAGGAGATACTGTTTCGAGGAATAATATGTGAAAAAACAAGGCAGTTGCATGATGATCTCCTTAAGAAAATGCCTGCAACGAGTGAAGTGAGCGAATTTAAAGCCAGCAGAGGCTGGTTTCAAAAATTTAAGAAGCGTACTGGCATACATAGTGTTGTGAGGCATGGTGAGGGAGCCAGTTGTGACAAAAGTGCGGCTGAAAAATATGTGCCTGAATTCCAGGAGTACCTAGAGGCTGAACAATTCCTCCCCCAACAAGTGTTTAATTGTGATGAAACAAGCCTGTTTTGGAAGAAAATGCCCAACAGGACCTACATTACTCAGGAGGAAAAGCACAGCCAGGACATAAGCCTATGAAAGACAGGCTAACTTTGATGCTTTGTGCCAATGCCAGTGGTGATTGCAAAGTGAAGCCTTTACTAGTGTATCTTTTGAAAATCCCAGTGTTTGGCAGATGCGGTGTCAGCAAGTCTAACTTGTGTGTGATGTGGAAGTCTAACAAAAGGCTTGGGTCACAAAGGACATTTTCTTAGATTGGTTCAATGAAGTGTTTGGCCCCAGTGTGAAGAAATATCTCGAGGAAAATAATTTGCCACTTAAGTGCCTCCTGATAATGGACAATGCTCCTTGTCATCCTCCAAACTTGGTAGAGAAAATTGTGGAGGAGTTTAAATTCATCAAAGTGAAGTTCTTGCCCCTAATACCACTCCTCTCCTCCAGCCCATGGACCAGCAGGTCATTTCCAACTTTAAAAAACTCTATACCAAAGCAATGTTTCAAAAGTGCTTTGATGTGACCACAGACATGAACATAACCCTAAGAGAATTTTGGAAAAACATTTCCATATGCTGCATTGTGTACACCTTATAGGTAAGGCTTGGGAGGGAGTGACTACCAGGACTTTGAACTCTGCCTGGAGAAAATTGTGGCCAGACTGTGTCCTAGAGAGGGATTTTGAAGGTTTTGGGGCTGAGCCTCAGAACCCTGAGCCTGAGCCTGAGCCTGTTTTGGAAGAAATTGTGGAATTGGGCAAGTCTTTGGGGTTAGAGGTGAGTGGTGAGGATGTGGAACAGTTGGTGGAGGAGCACAAGGAAGAGCTAACCACTGAAGATCTGCAAGAGCTTCAACAGCAACTGGAACAAGAGAGCAGAGGTCAGGACAATGGTTCAGAGGAGGAGGTGGAGGTGGAACAAAAATGGAAGAATGTGCCTTCTTCAAGGATTAGGAGATCTGTGCCAAATGGAGTGATGTGCAAGCATTTATGGATGAATATCACCCTAACCATGCTGTTGCAGGCCGTGCTGGCAACCTGTACAATGACAGTGGTGTGTCATTTCAGGGATGTGTTAAAGAATCGCCAGACACAGAGCTCCCTGGACAAATTTGTTGTTAGAAAGAGGTCTAGTGACTCTCAAGCTGGTCCTAGTGGCATTCAAAGAAAAAGGAAGTAACCCCAGAAAAGAACTTACCACCTGCAGTGTTAATGGAAGGATTCCCTTCCAAACACTAGCATACTACTCCACCTTCTCCCCTCCTCCCGTCCTCCACACATCAACAACTCTTCAATAAATGTAAGTGACATGTTATTGTACAATATTTGCATGTGTATTTATGTATTCTTTATTCAATTATTTATTATTTAATGTCCAAAAGTTCTAAAAAATATTTTATTTAACTACTTTTGGAAGTCTTGGACGGATTAAATTTATTTCCATTATTTCTTATGGGGAAAATTGATTCGTGTTACGTTTGTTTCGTCTTAAGAAATGCCCTCTCTGACGGATTAAAATCGTAAGTCGAGGTACCACTGTACATGGTACAGTGGTCCCTCGGTTTTCGTGCATCTCCAAACTTGAACATTTATGTAAGTGTATTTTCGTAAGTGCTGTTGTAAGTGTATTTTGGGGGGTCTGAAATAGACTAACCTACGTGACATTATTTCTTAAGGAAGTAAATTCGTTCGGTAATGGCACTTGAGCAGCATTCTGGAACAAATTTTCGGCGAAAACCGAGGGACCACTGTATACTGTACCTCCAAGAGCCATTCTCAGTACAGTGGTCCCCGAGTATCGTAAAAACGTCACTCCAGAAGCCTGTTCAAGCGCCATTACCGAACGAATTTACTCCCTTAAGGAAAAATGTCACATAGGTTAGTTTATTTCAGACCCCCAAAATACATTTCCACAAGCACTTACAATATTATACTTACATAATTGTACGATTTCCGGGGTGTACGTAACTCGGGGGACCACTGTATATACATGTATACCCCTAAGAACCATACTCAGCATATACACCTACAAGAGCCATTCTTGGCATATATACCTCCCTCAAGAAGTGTTCACTGCGTCAGAAGCTCCAGACGCTGGAGTCGGAGTGTCTTCTTTAACCTTCTTGTACTCCTCGAGACGTGTCTTCATGTTGTCCCGTCGCAGGGTGAACGGCAGGTGTTTGGTCCGCACTAACACCTGCCAACACACGAAACACCTTATAGCACTTGTGTCAAATGCTGGCCAAGTGTTCTTGATCCAAGGAATTGAAGCTTCTCGACTTACAATGGGGTTATGCTCCAATGAACCCACAGTAAGTTGAATATACCCTAAGTCAAATATGAATACAGTGGTAACCCAAGTTTCATACAAAATTCGTTCCAGAAGGCTGTTCGAGTGCTGTTACCGAACAAATTTGTTCCCATAAGGAATAATGCAAATTAGATTAGTCCGTTTCAGACCCCCAAAAATACACTTACAAAAGACTTATAATAATACACTTACATAATTGTTCGAGTTGGGAGCAGTACGAAACTTGGGGTACCACTGCACAGTGGACCTTCGGTTTTCGTTCACTTCCAAACTCGAACAATTATGTAAATGTATTTTTGTAAGAGCTTTTGTAAGTGTATTTTTGGGGTTCTGAAACGACTAATCTAATTTACATTTGTCCTTATGGGAACAAATTCGTTCAGTAATGGCACTCAAACAGCATTCTGGAACGAATTTTCAACGAAAATTGAGAGTCCACTGTATATGGTACATGAACAAATAAATTTTTCACTGAATAAATAAATAAACAAATAATTACTGTAATTAAATACAGTGGACCCTCAAAAATAGGCTCCCTTAACCCTTAAACGGTCCAAACGTATATGTATGTTAGTACTGCTACTGCCCCAAACGTATATATACGTTTTATTTTTCCTGCCTCCAAATTTGGCAAGATTGGCCTGAGATGCTTGGTCAGCATAGAATGGGTCTTAACACTCGGTGTGCGCCATATTAAAAAAAATCTGGGACCACTTAGTACCTTGTGGGAGCACCAGTTAAATTGAGCGCCAGCTAGAGCAAACAGCGCGGCAAACACCATAGATTCACTGATGTTTTGTCATATTAACACTCCCCTTTTAAGTGGAAAGTGATGTTGGCAGGCTGGCCGGCTGCCTGCCTGGCCACCTGGCTGGCCAGCAGCTGGCTGGTCAGCTGGGTACCTGATTGGCTGTCTATCTCTGTCTGTCTGTCTGTATCTATCTGTCTCTTTGTCTCTATCTGTCTCAATTTCACAGGAACACATACGTAAATACAATTATAGATAGTGTAAATTACCTAGGATAACTAAAAAAATCAAGACAAAGTGATATAATGTGCTTGTGATCTGCGTAATACCAGTTCGTTTATGAGCTACTCTCTGAGACAAGCAGGCAGAATGGACATGACACACAGGCAGACAAAGACACACACACACAGACAGACAGAAAGACAGACAGACAGGTTTGTGTAACAAATAAAGGGAAGCAGTGTAAGCTCGTCAAATGTCATCACTGTAATTACTGGACTGATAAGAAAAGATAAGACTAGCCTCACCCCTCGTCAAATGTCACCAGTCATCATTATTATTCACTATCATTATTATTATTATTATGCACTATCACTATTATTATTATTATTATTATTATTATTATTATTATTATTATTATGCACTATCATTATTATTATTATTTGAGTACAATTTCAGTATCTAATATTAGTGTCAGAACAAAGATTGGCTATGAAATCACAAGAACTACTATAAATTGTAATTATCAGAACATAAAAATTATATAAAATAATAAAGAAAAGGAGAAAAAAAAGGTATATCGGCAACAATACTGCAAGCGGCAGGACTGGGAACGCTTGAAGTCCTAAACCTGTACTCCTTAGAATGCAGGCAGGAGAGATACATTATTATATACACGTGGAAAATTCTCGAGGGATTAGTTCCAAACTTGCACACGAGTCACTCCCTACGAAAGCAAAAGACTCGGCAGGCGATGTAACATCCCCCCAACGAAAAGCAGGGGTGCCACTAGCACGTTGAGAGACAACACAATAAGTGTCAGGGGCCCAAGACTGTTCAACTGCCTCCCAGCATACATCAGGGGGATTACCAACAAACCCCTGGCTGTCTTCAAGCGGGCACTGGACAGGTACCTAAAGTCGGTATCTGACCAGCCGGGCTGTGGTTCGTACGTTGGACTTTGTCCGGCCAGCAGTAACAGCCTGGTTGATCAGGCTCTGATCCAGCATGAGGCCTGGTCACAGACCGGGCCGCAGGGGCATTGACCCCTGGAACTCTCTCCAGGTATACTCCAGGTATGTGGTAGGTTGGTAGACAGCAACCGCCCAGGGAGGTATGTACTACCATCCTGCCAAGTGAGTGTAAAACAGAAGCCTGTAATTGTTTTACATGATAGGATTGCTGGTGTCTTTTTTCTGTCTCATAAACATGCAAGATTTCAGGTATGTCTTGCTACTTCTACTTACACTTAGGTCACACTACACATGCATGTACACAGTGGACCCTAGGGTTTTCGTTCACCTCCAAACTCGAACAATTATGAAAGTGTATTTTCCTAAGTGCTTTTGTAAGTGTATTTTTGGGGGTCTGAAATGACTAATCTAATTTACATTTGTTCTTATGGGAAAAAATTCATTCGGTAACGGCACTCAAACAGCATTCTGGAAAGAATTTTCAATGAAAACGTAGGGTCCACTGTACAAGCATATGCAGTGAACCCCCGGTGTTCGCGATGCTCCAAACTCGCCCTTTTATTTAAGCGTATTTTTGTAAATGCTTTCGTAAGTGTATTTTTGGGGGTCTAAAAGGACTAGTCTACTTTACATTATTCCTTATGGGAATAAATTTGTTTGGTAATGTCACTTGAACAGCATTCTGGAACAAAAAAATCATGAAAACCGGGGGTCCACTGTACGTGTATATACACACCCCTCTGGGTTTTCTTCTATTTTCTTACTAGTTAGTCATCTTGTTTATTTCCTATCTCCATGGGGAAGTGGAACAAAATTCTTCCTCCTTCCTCCGTAAGCCATGCGTGTCGTAAGAGGCGACTAAAATGCCGGGAGCAAGGGGCTAGTAACCCCTTCTCCTGTATACATTACTAAAGTTATAAAGAGAAACTTTTGTTTTTGTTTTTGGGTCACCCTGCCTCGGTGGGATATTGCAGAGGGGAGGAAGAGGACTGAAGTTATCTACCACTTCATCAGTCTCTACAAGAAGCATCCGTCTCTCAACGGGTTATCCTGATGTCGTGTCTGCAAATCTCAGCATCCAGACACAGGTACAAGCAGGATTCAGGCCGAAATTTGTCTAATTCTCCGAGAAATGGCGTCACTGACTTCATGCCACAGCGTCCCATGCTGTTTCTCAGTCACGTGTTCAGCCTTGCCAGCATGTTCTGCTGTTGTTGTTCAGCTCAGCACAACTATTTCAGCACTTCAGAGGTGAGTTTGTGGTGATTTCCCAGTGTGAGCGTGTCTCCTCATGTATTGTGGGTGAGGGAGGTAGGCGCGCGGCCCTGTCTCTCACCATACACACCCGCCCTAGTGTACGCCGCCACACACCATACACCACTCACTGACCACTCCCTCTATGCTGTTTTCTGTGAATTTCCTTGTGAATTCTTGCCAGAACTGTGTATCCGAGTGTCCGAGGCCACTCGAAGCCACGTGTGACCAAGCCACCTGATCAGCACGCCATGTGGGTAAGCCAGATCAGCAAGCCACGCTGTGGTCTGCGCCCACATCAACCCATGACGTCACCACCATGCTGCTGACGTCACGATGCTGCCGACTCCACGACGTCACTCCACTGATGTCACTTCGCGATGTCACCCCATGACATCCATCATGTCACTCCAGAACGTCACCTCGCGACGTCACCCACGATGTTGCCTGACGTTCCTCGCGACGTCTGCTGACATCACTCGCGATGTCACGCCTGACATCACCCATATGATGTCCCGAGTGCTGTAGTTTCACAGTGAACATTTTATTTTCATTATTTGTCGAGAAGTTTGAGAGAAGATATAAGTCGAGTGTTCATTATTCCTCTCAGTCAGTGTTCTCACATGTTCGAGTATTGCTTAGTGACGATTTTTACACAGAAAAGCGTCATTTGCTAGTAAGCCATGTTGTACCACATGTGCAGTATGTGTGCAGTTTCTCGTGTGTCCTATGTAGCACCTGTGTGTTACTTTGTCACCCGGTGTGACCCGCGCCCCGCGCGCTTGACAGCTGACATTTGTCAGTCCAGGCGTCAGTTACGAGCGTCCGAGCGCCTTGTACAGAAAGCTCTTATTGTTCGCCGCTCGTAGATGACTTTGCTGAATCGTACCCGCGACGATTCTCCCATCGAGACCGTTCCACTTCACCTCCTAGACCGCCAGTCCAGTTATTGGAGATGACCAGTCTGGGGACGCTTACACTGCCCTCTGCTGTAACTTCTACTGTCGAGAGATGACACTCGTCGAGCCGCAGTTAAGCCTGTTGGCAGGCGACTGTCAGTCTCGTGTCACAGCTTCAGTGAGCAGCCTGCACAAAGATTATGTTACTTTGACTGCTAGCCCACTCACTGCAGTAAGGTGTATGCTGTTACGACCTCCAGATGTTTCGCCGAGTCGTCCTGTCACGACTCACTCCACACTCGCCAGCAGCGACAGTACCAGTCGAGGAATGTCCTCCTGAGTCGCTTGCCAGTCCTGTCCTGTTGCGACTACTGACGACGCCTCACTCGACTGCACCAGCAGGTTGTGCCCCAGGTTGAGTGAACCCTGCAGAGACTACTACGATGTCTGCTTCACCTCCCAGAGGAGACCGTACCCTGTTACGTCACAGCTATGTTTCCCGTGTTGCAGTATGTATCCAGACGCAGGAAGGCGTGCAGTGCTGCATCGACGCTCACTGCCTTAGACCACGAAGCACACCGTTTTTTTCTTCCCTCTCTGGAGGAAGTTTTTTTTTCCATGTCCATATGTTTATGTATATACAGTGGTACCTCGACTTACGATGTTATCATCTTACGTTATTTTCGATAACCGATATTTATAACGTAAGAAATTTGACTGTGACTTACGATGTTTGCTTCGTCTAACGACATTCGTACCGGACGTGTCCGCTTGGCGCCCAGCTGAGCGCGCACTCCAGGGAGCGTCAGTGCTATTGTTTACAAGCGAGAGCGACCACCCACCCACACCCACGCATTCATACCAGTATATTGTCATTATTCCACTGTTTTTAGTGCTTGCAACTGCTAAATAAGCTACCATGGGTCCAAGGAAAGCTCCTAGTGGTAAGCCTGTGGCAAAGAGGAACAGAAATATATGTACGATAGAACTGAAGAAGGAGATAATAGAAAAATATGAAAGTGGAGTGCGTATCAGTGAGCTGGCCAGGCTGTATGGTAAACCCTTTTCTACCATCGCTACCATTGTGGCCAAGAAAATTCAAGTAAAATCAAGGAAGCTGTTGTTGCAAAAGGTTCATGTGTGATCACAAAACACAGACCACAAGTGCTGGAAAATGTGGAAAGGTTGTTGTTGGTGTGGATCAACGAGAAACAGTTAGCAGGAGATACTGTTTCGGAGGCAATAATATGTGAAAAAGCAAGGCAGTTGCATGATGATCTCCTTAAGAAAATGCCTGCAACGAGTGATGAAGTGAGCGACTTAAAGCCAGCAGAGGCTGGTTTCAAAATTTAAGAAGCGTACTGGCATACATAGTGTTGTGAGGCATGGTGAGGCAGCCAGTTGTGACAAAAGTGCGGCTGAAAAATATGTGCCTGAATTCCAGGAGTACCTAGAGGCTGAACAATTCCTCCCCAACAAGTGTTTAATTGTGATGAAACAGGCCTGTTTTGGAAGAAAATGCCCAACAGGACCTACATTACTCAGGAGGAAAAGGCACAGCCAGGACATAAGCCTATGAAAGACAGGCTAACTTTGATGCTTTGTGCCAATGCCAGTGGTGATTGCAAAGTGAAGCCTTTACTAGTGTATCTTTTGAAAATCCCGAGTGTTTGGCAGATGCGGTGTCAGCAAGTCTAACTTGTGTGTGATGTGGAGGTCTAACAAAAGGCATGGGTCACAAAGGACATTTTCTTAGATTGGTTCAATGGCGTGTTTGGCCCCAGTGTGAAGAAATATCTATTGGACAATAATTTGCCACTTAAGTGCCTCCTGATAATGGACAATGCTCCTTGTCATCCTCCAAACTTGGTAGAGAAAATTGTGGAGGAGTTTAAATTCATCAAAGTGAAGTTCTTGCCCCCTAATACCACTCCTCTCCTCCAGCCCATGGACCAGCAGGTCATTTCCAACTTTAAAAACTCTACACCAAAGCAATGTTTCAAAAGTGCTTTGATGTGACCACAGACATGAATATAACCCTAAGAGAATTTTGGAAAAAACCCTTTCCATATGCTGCATTGTGTAAACCTTATAGGTAAGGCTTGGGAGGGAGTGACTACCAGGACTTTGAACTCTGCCTGGAGAAAATTGTGGCCAGACTGTGTCCTAGAGAGGGATTTTGAAGGTTTTGGGGCTGAGCCTCAGAACCCTGAGCTTGAGCCTGAGCCTGAGCCTGTTGTGGAAGAAATTGTGGAATTGGGCAAGTCTTTGGGGTTAGAGGTGAGTGGTGAGGATGTGGAACAGTTGGTGGAGGAGCTCAAGGAAGAGCTAACCACTGAAGATCTGCAAGAGCTTCAACAGCAACTGGAACAAGAGACCAGTGGTCAGGACAATGGTTCAGAGGAGGAGGAGGAGGTGGAACAAAATGGAAGAATGTGCCTTCTTCAAGGATTAAGGACATTTGTGGAATGTGGAGCAAGGTGCAAGCATTTATGGATGAATATCACCCTAACCATGCTGTTGCAGGCCGTGCTGGCAACCTGTACAATGACACAGTGGTGTGTCATTTCAGGGATGTGTTAAAGAATCGCCAGACACAGAGCCCTGGACAAATTTATTGTTAGAAAGAGGTCCAGTGACTCTCAAGCTGGTCCTAGTGGCATTCAAAGAAAAGGGAAGTAACCCCAGAAAAGAACTTACCACCTGAGTGTTAATGGAAGGGGATTCCCCTTCCAAACACTAGCATACTACTCCACCTTCTCCCCTCCTCCCGTCCTCCACACATCAACAACTCTTCAATAAATGTAAGTGACATGTTATTGTACAATATTTACATATGTATTTAGATATTATTCATTAAATTGTGTATTATTTAATGTCCAAAAGTTCTAAAAAATATTTTATTTAACTACTTTTGGAAGTCTTGGACGGATTAAATTTATTTCCATTATTTCTTATGGGGAAAATTGATTCGAGTAACGATTGTTTCGCCTTAAGATATGCCCTCTCTGACGGATTAATATCGTAAGTCGAGGTACCACTGTATGTATTTTTCTTACGTGTTCTGTGACCTGTTCTTGCGAGAGAGAGACCCGAGTTTTTTTTACTGCCATTCATGGTCGGGACGACCATGGGTGCGTGACCGAGCGATGTAGACAGCCTGACTGTCTGCATAAACAGCCATGCTGTCTGCCAGCTGAGTTCATATTTCGCACCATGCTAGTTTCCATAGTATTCCGCCAGAGGGCAAGCCTGTAGGCATACCCATGTGAGTTTGCCTCACCCCTGCCTCTCCCTCACTTGGCACCCAGACTACACTCAGAGAACAGGCCTACTCCTCTCCCTCTCGCAAGGCATGGCCCACCTGGGCCATGTTACCCGCACCTTTATTACAAATAAAGTAAGAAGCCTCCAAGCCTTATCATTACATACCCGCCTCCAAAACGCAAAATAACACGTCGTTATAATATGGCCAGTTTGTTGATAGAAGAAGAAGAGTTATAA
>WNWK01008834.1:35619-81487 GCA_009830355.1 Cherax destructor | reverse complement strand
AGAAATAAAGTTTGTTTTAATTTCACCCCCAAATACCTCCATCTTCCCGAAAATTTTAATCTCCATTTAATAACTCTTCCTTTCCCTATTTTTAACTGTCAAACATTTGTCCCCTCCTTTCAATTAATTCCTCCAAAACTTTTTTTTTTTCAAAAAATTTTTGTTGATAAATTTACCCACTTCTCATTTGCCTCTTTTGTTCCCAATTTTTAACCCTTTTCTTTTTTCTCCATAATTTCCCTTTGATACTTCTTTGAAAAACCCCAAGCAACTTTTTCTCCTTACTCTTTTTATCCCACCCCGTCTTTTTCCCCCGCACCCACTGCTTGAAAACCAAAAATTTCGCTGAACACTTAAAAAATTTTTTTAAATCTACCCCATACATCCGACCCCAGCCTAACCCTCACTACCCATCTACCCTCCAATAGGTTTATATCTTACCCAACTGCCTTTTTTAGTTTAAAAATTCACCTCCTCTTTTACTTACTGTTCTTTTTTTCCCTTGACCATTACCTTTACCCACTGTAGATATAATAGTGATTAAATATTTCCCCTTAAAAACATGAACCGAAGTCTACTAACCTTTTTTATCAAAAATAAGTCCAACAAACTACTGTCATTCCCTACATCATATTTTGTATTTTATTTATCCCTTTTTTTAAAATATGTATTACCTAAAATTAAACCCCCTCTATACAAAGTTAAACGGCCCCCTTTAATTTAACCTGGCCCCCCAAACCCCTCCCACCCCCCTCTCAATTTTTTTTATTTTAGATTTTTAAAAATTATTTCATTTGGTTCAAAATTCCTATACATTCCCTTTACCTCCCCTTCTTTCCACCCCTTTTTCCCCAGGCATACACCTTTTTATGACCCACTTTTCGATCCACCTTTTTTAATCCCATAACCCTTTAAATTTTTAAATATTCCCCCTTTCCTTCCATAACTGATTCTTTAAAATTATTTTTCCCTTCCTTCCCCAACCCCCAGATACCCTGATTAATTCATTTATTTTTCCCCCTGAAATGCCCCCCTTCCCTTTTTTCGTTAAGGGCATAACTTTTTCATTCATAAATCGCAAACATCTCTTTTTATCATCCGCACTACATCCACCCCATTCAAACAACCCAGTTTTATAAAGTTTTTCTTCTCTTTTTATTAAATGTGTACAGGAGAAGGGGTTACTAGCCCATTGCTGCCGGCATTTTAGTCGCCTCATACGACACGCATGGCTTACGGAGGAAAGATTCTTTTCCACTTCCCCATGGACAATAGAGAAAATAAAAAGAACAAGAGCTATCAAGAAAAGAAGAAAAACCTAGATGTGTGTATGTATATATATGCATGTGCATGCCTGTGTAGTGTGACCTAAAGTGTAAGTAGAAGTAGCTAGATATACCTGTTATCCAGCGTGTTTATGAGACAGAAAAAAGACATTTGTTAATACGGACATTAAAAATTATAACCAAAAATTCATTTACCTATATGGCTCCCCGTTCGCTCCTGTTTGTTTACATCCTTTGTGAGCTCTGCGTCTCTCAATTATGTTTGGAAACTTTCCAGAATTTCAAGTATTTTAAAGTTATTGCATATTTTATATATGTACAGTGTATGTACTCTGATAATTGTACTTATGTGTAACTGTATCTAAATTAACTTAAACACTGTGCTGGCATGCAGGTACACATTAAAATCACTAAGAGTGTCTCACTAGTGTTGAAGACACAATAATCATAATAATAATCGCTCTGGGCACTTTAAATGTTGTATATTATGTTATTTTCAACATTTTCATTAATCCATCTATGATATTTTTTCAAAATTATGTAAGAAACATGCTACGTATCATATAATACAACCATAGTAAAACAAATTGACATAAACACAAAGTTGTGATAACTGAGTGGCTTGTAGTAGTGGAATTCTGTTTTCTGTAGTCCAACCCCAGAGAAGCTGTGTACAGTAGTATAGTATTACTGGGGTAACTGTAGAAAAATATTTCTTTTCATAAGCCTTCACTCATAGCATCATTGGCTCTAAAAATGGTGTGTTTCATTTATTTATTTATTCTGTTATTTATTCTACTGCAGTGTGAAGGCAACATGTATATAACGTAGCTCCCTGGTACAGTGCTCGGCTCACAGCCGAAGGGGCCAGTGTTCGATGCCCAGGCGAGGCGAGACTTAGGGGAAAAATATTTTTTTACCAGGTAGTAGGTTGGTAGACAGCAACCACCCAGGGAGGTACTACCATCCTGCCAGGTGACTGTGAAACAGAAACCTGAAACTGTTTTACATGATGGTAGGATTGCTGGTGTCTTTTTCTGTCTCATAAACATGCAAGATTTCAGGTACGTCTTGCTACTTCTACTTACACTTAGGTCACACTACGCAAACATGTACACGTTTATGTATACACACTCATCTGAGTTTTCTTTGATTTTATCTTAATAGTTCTTGTTCTTATTGTTTTTCCTTTCATATCCATGGGGAAGTGGAATAAGAATCTTTCCTCCGTAAGCCATGCGTGTTGTAAAAGTCAACTAAAATGCCGGGAACAATGGGCTAGTAACCCCTTTTCCTGTATAGCTTACTAAAAAGAAGAAGAAGAAAACCGTCAAAGTGGGATGTTTGAATGTGCGTGGATGTTGTGCGAATGATAAGAAAGAGATGATTGTAGATGTTATGAATGAAAAGAAGCTGGATGTCCTGGCTTTAAGTGAGACAAAGCTGAAGGGGGTAGGAGAGTTTCAGTGGGGAGAAATAAATGGGATTAGATCAGGGGTTTCAAATAGAGTTAGAGCTAAAGAAGGAGTGGCAATAATGTTGAATAATCAGTTATGGCAGGTAAAGAAGGAATATAAATGTATAAATTCAAGGATTATGTGGAGTAAAATAAAGGTTGGATGTGAAAAGTGGGTTATAGTAAGTGTTTATGCACCTGGAGAAGAGAGAAGTGTAGAGGAGAGAGAGAGATTTTGGGAAATGTTGAGTGAGTGTGTGGGGAGTTTTGAACCAAGTGAGAGAGTAATTGTGGTTGGGGATCTTAATGCTAAAGTGGGTAAAAATGTTGTGGAGGGAGTAGTAGGTAAATTTGGGGTGCCAGGGGTAAATGTAAATGGGGAACCATTAATTGAGCTATGTGTAGAAAGAGGTTTGGTAATAAGTAATACATATTTTATGAAAAAGAGGATAAATAAATATACAAGGTATGATATAGCACGTAAGGAAAGTAGTTTGTTGGATTATGTTTTGGTGGATAAAAGGTTGATGAGTAGGCTTCAGGATGTACATGTTTATAGAGGGCAACGGATATATCAGATCATTATTTGGTGGTAGCTACAGTTAGAGTAAAAGGTAGATGGGACAAAAAGAAAATGGCAACAGCAAGTAAGAGAGAGGTAAAAGTGTATAAACTAAGGGAGGAGGAAGTTAGGGTGAGATATAAGCAACTATTGGCAGAAAGGTGGGCTAGTGCAAGTAGGAGTAGTGGGGGGGTTGAAGAGAGTTGGGATAGTTTTAAAAATGCAGTATTAGAATGTGGGGCAGAAGTTTGTGGCTATAGGAGGGTGGGTGCAGGAGGAAAGAGGAGTGAGTGGTGGAATGAAGAAGTAAAGGGTGTGATAAAAGAGAAAAAGGTAGCTTATGAGAGGTTTTTTCAAAACAGAAGTGTTAATAGAAGAGCAGAGTATATGGAGAGTAAAAGAAAGGTGAAGAGAGGGTGAGAGAGTGCAAAAGAAGAGCGGATGAAAGAATGGGAGAGGCTCTGTCAAGAAATTTTGCTGAAAACAAGAAAAATTTTGGAGTGAGATAAACAAGGTAAGAAAGCCTAGGGAACGAATGGATTTGTCAGTTAAAAACAGAGTAGGGAGTTAGTAGATGGGGAGCTGGAGGTATTGGGTAGATGGCGGGAATATTTTGAGGAACTTTTAAATGTCGATGAAAAAGGAGGCGGTAATTTCATGTACTGGCCAGGGAGGTACAACATCGTTTAGGAGTGAAGAAGAGCAGGATGTGAGTGTGGGGAGGTGCATGAGGCATTACGTAGAATGAAAGGGGTAAAGCAGCTGGAATTGACGGAATCATGACAGAAATGTTAAAAGCAGGGGGATATAGTGCTGGAGTGGTTTGTATTTTTGTTTAATAAATGTATGAAAGAGGGAAGGTACCTAGGGATTGGCAGAGAGCATGATAGTTCCTTTATATAAAGGAAGGGGATAAAGAGAGTGTAAAAATTATAGGGAATAAGTTTACTGAGTATACCAGGTAAAGTGTATGGCAGGGTTATTATTGAAAGAATTAGAGGTAAGACAGAGAGTAGGATTGCAGATGAACAAGGAGGCTTTAGAGTGGGTAGGGGATGTGTAGATCAAGTGTTTACAGTGAAGCATATATGTGAACAGTATTTAGATAAAGGTAGAAGTTTTATTGCATTTATGGATTTAGAAAAGGCATATGATAGAGTGGATAGGGGAGCAATGTGGCAAATGTTGCAAGTGTATGGAATAGGTAGTAAGTTACTGAAGGCTGTAAAGAGTTTTTATGAGGATAGTGAGGCTCAGGTTAGGGTGTGTAGGAGAGAGGAGATTACTTCCGGTAAAAGTAGGTCTTAGACAGGGATGTGTAATGTCACCATGGTTGTTTAATATATTTATAGATGGGGTTGTAAAAGAAGTAAATGCTAGGGTGTTGGGGAGAGGGTGGGATTAAATTTTGGAGAATTAAATGCAAATGGGAGTTGACACAGTTACTTTTTGCTGATGATACTGTGCTTATGGGAGATTCTAAAGAAAAGTTGCAAAGGTTAGTGGACGAGTTTGGGAGAGTGTGTAAAGGTAGAAAGTTAAAAGTGAACATAGATAAGAGTAAGGTGATGCGGGTATCAAACGATTTAAATAAAGAAAAATTGGATATCACATTGGAGAGAGGGATTATGGAAGAAGTACATAAATGTTTTCAGATATTTGGGAGTTGACATGTCAGCGGATGGGTTTATGAAGGATGAGGTTAACCATAGAATTGATGAAGGAAAAAGGTGAGTGGTGCATTGAGGTATCTGTGGAGACAAAAACGTTATCCATGGAGGCAAAGAAGGGAATGTACGAAAGTATAGTGGTACCAACACTCTTATATGGGTGTGAAGCATGGGTTGCAAATGCTGCAGCGAGGAGGAGGCTGGAGGCAGTGGAGATGTCCTGTCTAAGGGCAATGTGTGGTGTAAATATTATGCAGAAAATTCGGAATGTGGAAATTAGGAGAAGGTGTGGAGTTACTAAAAGTATTTGTCAGAGGGCTGAAGAGGGTTGTTGAGGTGGTTTGGTCATTTAGAGAGAATGGATCAAAGTAGAATGACTTGGAGAGCGTATAAATCTGTAGGGGAAGGAAGGCGGGGTAGGGTCGTCCTAGAAAAGGTTGGAGGGAAGGGGTAAAGGAGGTATTGTGGGCGAGGGCTTGGACTTCCAGCAAGCATGTGTGAGCGTGTTAGATAGGAGTGAATGGAGACGAATGGTTTTGGGACATGACGATCTGTTGGAGTGTGAGCAGGGTAACATTGTGTGAAGGGATTCAGGGAAACCAGTTAATTGATTTAGTTGGACTTGAGTCCTGGAAATGGGAAGTACAATGCCTGCACTTTAAAGGAGGGGTCTGGGATAGTGACAGCTGGGAGGGACAATTCTCAGCTGTCGTATCGAGCTCCTCTGCAAAGACAGTGATTATGTATGTGTGTGGTGATAGTGTTGAATGATGATGAAAGTATTTTCTTTTTGGGGATTTTCTTTCTTTTTGGGTCACCCTGCCTCGGTGGGAGACGGCCGACTTGTTGAAAAAAAAAAAAAAAAGTTTGTATTGTCGGGAAAACGTTTCACAAACGCATGCATAATGACAAATGAACGCATACGAGCAGCAAGTGGACAGGTATTAATATGCGTTTGTCTGACCGCCCACCACCCATTCATTCTGTTTACATTCACCACATCTCTCTTTTACTTATTCTCTTTTGTTTATGATGGTATCTAAGGGTAGTTGTGATATAAAGAGGAGTCATAAGCCTCCTACTTTAAATGCCAAGTTAGAAATTATTAAACTCAGTAAACAAGATATGTGATGGCAATAAGCATAATAATAAAAATAATAATTGCATTAAATGTCAATGGTAGTAAGAATAATAATAATAATAATAATAATAATACAGTGGTATCTTGGTATACGTTCTTAATTCATTCCAGGACCTTGGACTTATACCAAACAGGACATATACCAAACGAATTTTCCCATAAGAAATATAGGGAAAACAATTAATCCATTCCCATGAAAAAAAATCCTATTGTTATTGGCATATTATACATTGATGGGGTTGTATAAAATAACTTAAACACTGCTTAATACTAAAATATGTAATTTAAACACTGCTTAATACTAAAATATATACATAAATACAAAAGAATTGGATGAAATAAATGCAAATTTAACCTCATTTTACTTTGCTGAAAAGAGTCGAGTGCCTACTAGGATATTGCTGAGAAGGGAGGAGGAGGAAATGTTATTGTTTGGAAGGAGAGTTTGACTTTTACTAAAAATCTGTTCAAAGAACTTTGCTTCTGCCTTCTCCTCAGGATGTTTTGGAAATGTGACATTGTCTGGTCATTCCAGACAATGCTATTACTGTGGTAGCTGGGTGGGCTACCACACCTGACTTCCTACAATAAATACCTCTCACCCTACATTAAAATTACAAAGATTTTAAAGTAAGTAATGAGTGTACTGGGTGAGTGGAGACAAGTGGTCTTAAGGATTTGGTGTGCTGTTGTAGTGCAAGGTAACATTTATGTAGGGATTTAAGGAAACTGGTTAATCAGACTTGAATTCTGAAGATGGGATGGGGATGTTACAGTTCAGAGGGTCATTTGAATTGTGATGTCTTCACTTCTGCCAAGACAAGTATTGAATAAATGATTGTAAATTGTTTCCTCTTTTATGGGGAGGGGTCACTTTACCATGGAGGGAGACAGCCATTGATAAAAAAAAACTTAAAAAAAATTTGTTATAATTTGGTATGATTTTTTAAACCTTTGAATACAGATACAATTGATAAATTGCATAAAGTAGAGAGAGACATGAATTGTACTTAAGTGTATTGAAAGATGAAATTACAAATAAACTTTGTACAGATAAATGATTAGATTGAAGCACAGGTTTCAAATTTTTTTTTGACTAGTATCATTTCAGTATTTTGAAATATAAGCTGTGTTAATATGCTTTATTATACTGTAATTTAGTTATCAACAATAATTCAGTGACTCCTTCCCCCTTTTTTTTTTACACCAAATTGTCATAATGAACACTGGGTCCAGTATAAATTACATTGATGTGTATAAGAATTCCTTTAATATTTTTTAGCATAAACAGCTAAATGTTGTTATTGCATGAACTAGGAAAACAATAGATAAATACTGTATACGAGTCTCATATTTAGTGGATACAGGCATGTTTGTCTATATTTAAAGCATGCACTACATAATAAATTGTATATGTATTTATATATAATTCTTTATTTTTTTATAAGGAGATCAAAGATGAATTATTGGATGAACCAGTTATGAAAAAAACAAGATGGAATGTGTTGGCTGACAACTTCTACAAGGAACCCACACTGCAAGGCTGGGACCAGCAGAGTGATGATGATTAATGAACAACAGTGCCGGATGACATACAAAATTGTAATAACGTGATAGGGTGAATCATAGCTAAGTAAATTTTAGTATGTCGACATGATAGTGTTTAACACACTGGCCTGCAACTTCAGGACTGGCTTGCCAAGTGGTGGATGTTTTGGAAAACTATTTTTATTACTCTTGAACATTATAAATACAGTAATGTGTATATTTTTCTTTTCTCTAACCTACATGGGCAAGGAAAACGGCAAACTGCTCTACTTAAAACTATGATAACATAATACATGTATACAGAAATCTCTCCATATTGATGACAATTTTTTTAACATACAGGCTGTCTCGCACCAAGGTAGGGTGACCTGAAAAAGAAACATTCATAACCATTCACTCCACTGTCTTGCCAAAGGCATGCCGATACCAACACACATTATCCTAACTATATAGTATGTAAATAATGTTTGACATTATAAACTTAAAAGCAATTTGGCATAAATTTGAAAACATAAGTACTACTACGTATATGTATTTATAGCAATGTTACTGAGTAATCTTTTTCAGCTTCAACACACCATAAAACTTGTTTAATTTGGATTTCAGTTTTTGTAGTTCAGAGTGCAGGTGCTGTACTTCTCACCTCCTGAGACCTGGAGGTGGGAAGCACAGTGTCTGTACTCTGAAGGAGGGATGGGGACATTTGTAGTTTGGAAGGGGATCTGAACTGTAGTATTGGCGCATCTCTGACAAGACAGTGATGGGGTGAATGAGGTGAAAGTTTTTTTTTTTATCCCCCTCTCTTTGTGGGAGATGGCCAGTGTGTTAAAAAAAACCTGACTGAAAGAGTCCATTATTCTATCAAAAAAAAAATTAAAATTTCAAAATTTTGCCTTATACACAGGAATTATTTCAGGTCTGCCCCAGTTTAAGGATTAATAGACCATACACTATGGACTGGAAGCTAAGCATACCCGTGGTGTTGTGACCCTTGTGTTGTCAACCTTGTGTTGTCAACATGCTTCTTTGATGACTGGATAAAGGTAACTTAGGAGGTTTGGTGTTAGCCCTTCCTAAATAAATTGACTAGTTATGAATCTTTCCTTTGCAGTCTGGTGGTGAGTTGCATGCTAATCCACTTGTGTATTAGCTGCCTAACCTTGCAGTTCATGGGATTTAGTTTGTGGTCCACAAACTAATCTTTGCATCGTTTCTTTGCACAGTGCCGTGAAAGAGTCCAGACACCACTAGTTGGGATTGATTTGGTATTGATTATGATGGTATGCACATCTTTTTTATTCAAGGCGGGTGCTTTGGGTCGAATTCCTTATTTTCCATGTGTTATATAACCCCTACAGGTTTAAAGTCCTCCAAAAATATACAGTAGGGCCCCACTGGTTCAGTGCTTCTTTTTGATTATAATAATACTAATGCTCCACTTATACGGCAGGTTAGGTTCCAGGCTACCACCGTAAAGCGGAAATTGCCGTAAAACAAAACGCCCTTTTTTCCACACTTACAAATCCCAGATAGCAAGTTTACAATAACAAAAATTAAGTTAGCAACAGAACTAGTAAAATACACATACGTACAGTACACTCATTACTTTACCCTTTCAGGGTCCGTCCCATAGATCTATGGCTTTAACCCTTAAACTGTCCACACGTAGATCTACGTTCACTCGTGTACTGCTCCGAATATTTTGAATTTTTTTTTTTTTTTTTTAATGAAGAGCGCATTTTTATAAACAGGATAGGCTGAAATTTTTTTTTTTAGGGCCAGTACTTACCGAGATATAAGCCCGCCAAGTTGGTGCTGGATACTCACCTGACGGCAACATCAAGTCCTGCCGCTTGCAGAAGTATTGCGGATATACTTTTTTTTCCTAGTTTTTATTTTAATTTATATAATTTTTATGTTCTGATAATTACAATTTATAATAGTTCTTGTGATTTCATAGCCAATCTTTGTTCTAACACTAATATTAGGTACTGAAATAGTACTCAAATAGTCACAATCACACCAACAGGTGAACATTTTCACCTGCCTTGGTCATTTACTATTGTCTATAAATATATACAAAGTATTTATAGGTCCCAGCAATGTTTTAGACATCCTGGAGTATATAATAAACTCCTTGAAGAATGGTGTTATGACAATTGTCAGATAACTACTGATAAAGCAGTGACATTGATGAATGAATGTGTGCAGGGAACCCTCGCTTTGTTTTCACTCTCTGTATCCGTCTATTATATGTCTTTCTGTCTGTCTGTCTGTCTATCTGTCTGTCTATCTGTATGTCTATATCTCTGTCTATCTGTCTAGCTCGGCTTATCTGTCTTTCTGTGTGCCTGCCTATGTGTGCCTGGAGTATATGAAACTCCTTGAAGAATGGTGTTATGACACGTGTCAGATAACACTGACAGTCCAATGACATTGATGAATGTGAGCAGGGAACCCTCGCTTTGTTTTCACTGTCTGTATCTGTCTATCTGTCTGTCTGTCTATCTGTGTCTATCTATCTGTGTCTGTCTGTCTATCTGTGTCTATCTATCTGTCTAGCTCTGCTTATCTGTCTTTCTGTCTGCCTGTGTGTGTGTCTTTCCGTCTGCTTGTCTCATCTCAGAGTGCGGCTCGTAAATGAACAGGTATTACACACGATGCAGAAGTGACATGACAAAGCGTATTACTTGCCAGTCATGCTTATTATGTCTTATATCTACAAGCATTGTATAGCACTTTGTCTGAAATTTTTGGGTTATCCTAGGTAATTTATATTATGTATAATAACTGTACTTATGTGTACATGTGAGAGACAGAGAGAGAGATATTACAGATATATATAGATAGACAGAGATATAGACAGCCAGAGACAGCCAAAGCCAGCCAGCCTGCCGAATACATAAGAACATAAAGAAGGAACACTGCAGCAGGCCTACTGGCCCATGCAAGGCAGGTCCATGTCACCCCCTGGCTTAGACCAATGACCCACCTAGTCAGGTCACATCCTCTGAAGGAAGGAGCATGGCATCAGACCTAGTAGCACAAGCTAGTCAGGTCCAACTCACACCCACTCATGTACAGTGGTCCCTCGGTTTTCGTGCATCTCCAAACTTGAACATTTATGTAAGTGTATTTTCGTAAGTGCTGTTGCAAGTGTATTTTTGGGGGTCTGAAATAGACTAACCTACGTGACATTATTTCTTAAGGAAGTAAATTCGTTCGGTAATGGCACTTGAGCAGCATTCTGGAACGAATTTTCGGCGAAAACTGAGGGACCACTGTATTTATCTAACCTATTTTTACTTTCCTCTTATAAGGGGAGTGTTAATGGGACATGACATCAGTGAATCCCCAGTGTTTGCCACACTATTTGCTCTAGCTGGAGCTCAATTGAACTGGTGTTCCCACAAGGTACTAAGTGGTCCAGGATTTTTTTAATACTGCGCACATTGAGGGCGCAGACCCATTCTCTAATGTCTAGGCGACTCAGGCCTTGACGCTTGATGACCGATAGGCATCGGTGAGATGGGAAGGAAGAAGGATGGGGAAGGATGGAAAACTGGAAAAGGATGGGATGATGTAAGAGGGAAGGGTAGGAAAGATCAGTGGCCCAACCACTGTGGAGGAATGAAAAATAAAACGTAGATCTATGTTCGGAGCAGCACGCGTCCAAACGTATATCTACGTTTGGACAGTTAAAGGGTTAAAGCCTGGATCCAAACCATAGATCTACGGCATGAGCTCAGCTCACTCAAATAAGCTGTGAGCGGTAAATTTGGGCCTAGATATGAGAGAATACTTCTATGTAGTAAGTGTGCACCACATAAATCCTGCAGCACACAGTGCATAATGAGAGAAAAAACTGAGACCATAAGTTTGGAATAAAACAGCGACTTTGTGGTGTTTTTTTGTATGTTTTTTATAGTTGTATTTGCGATTTCTTGGTCTCATTTGATAGAATGGAGGATATATTACAGAAATAGAGACGATTTTGATTGGTTTTAGTACTGAAAATGGCTTGAAACTGAGCTCAAAGTAACAGAAATGTTAAATTTTTGCCGATGTTCAAGAGTAAACAAATGATGTCACTCGTCTAATACGTGTCAGCTGGTGGGTCTAATATGCGTTTACAAATGTGGTGATATTATTTATACAATTACAGTGGACCTCCGAATTTCGAACATTCTTCATTCCAGAATGCTGTTCAAGTGCTGTTACCAAACGAATTTATTCCCATAAGGAATGATGTAAATTAGATTAGTCCATTTCAGACCCCCAAAAATACACTTATAAATGCACTTAAAATAATAAACTTACATAAAAGGGCGAGTTTGGAGTGCTCGAATAGCAACGGTCCACTATTACAATATTGCATAACAGTAAATCTTCCATTTTTTGGTGTGAATTAAAATTTATTATGTGAATAAAAAATAAAAATGGAATTCATTTGTAAAGCCTGAAAATGTAACTAATGAACCTCAGCCTGATGATGATGATGATCAGTCCCTCAGCCTGATGATGATGATGATGATGATGATGATCAGTCCCTCAGCCTGATGATGATGATGATCAGTCCCTCAGCCTGATGATGATGATGATGATCAGTCCCTCAGCCTAGAGTCGATGTAATCAGTAAATAAGCCCCTTCACACATATGCTGAACAGAGGAAATGTTAGTTTAGTGCCAGGAATGCCTGCATTGTTTATACTGGACCCTATTTTGAAATTGGAATATTTTGAATTTTGTGTTAAATTGGCCAAATTACCAATTTCCGATCACTTTATTGGTTAGTTGAAACAGTTGACTGGGTGATTTCTTGTGCTCATTCGATAAAATAGAAGTAATACTAGCGAAATAGCTAAGAATTTGGTCGACTGGAATAATGTAATTGGCCTAAAATGGGAGTCAAAGTCAGCAAAATCACTGATGTGAAAATATCGCTGACGCATCAAAATTCATGAGAGCATAATTTCGTCAATTTTCCAACAAATTTCGTATTTTTGTTTTATTACTTTCAGAAAAAGATTCTCTACCATTTCATAAGAAATTTTTTTTTTTTTTTTTGAAAATTCTTGGACCCTGGCTATCACTCTTCGAGATTTGGCCTCTGGACCCTGAAAGGATTAAAATATTTGTAGTCTTAATGTAGGGTGAGAGGTGAGCATTCATCATAGAACGTCAGGTGTAGTAATGGTAATAATAATTGCACCCCAGAGCAATTATTATTACCATCAACGTGCCTTGTTCACTGAGTTTAGTAATTTCTAACAACTACCCTTTAGATGCCAATGGCAATAAGTCACTTTGATTTTTTTTTGGGTTATCCTAGGTGATCTACACATATGCTGCTATATATGATAACTGTATTTTTGTGTACCTGTACCTGAATAAACTTACTAACACAGAGGTCATACAGTTGGAAGCAGTCACTGGGTCAGACGAAACGCATATTAATACCTTTCCACTTTTGGTTCAAACACGTACATTGGCATGAGTTTGCAAAGCATTTACCACACAGTTCAAACACACTTACATTGTGTGCAAGTTGTATTCATGTTAGTGCAGTATTATTATTATGGGGAGCGCTAAACCCGTAGAGATTATACAGTGCCTTGGGGGGAGGATGGAAGGTATTCAGGCTCAATTCAGGGAACTGGAGCACAGATCCAATTCTCTAGATCAAGAGCCCCTCACCAGCGTCAAGGAACCTCCCTTGAGGGGATGTTAGTGCAGTAGAATAAATAAATACCAGTGAAAGCATACAAGGAATAATTTTCTACAGTTACCCCCAGTAATACATGTATACAGTGTATACATTTTCTCTGGTGTTGGACTAGAGAAAAAGTAATTCTTTCCATCACTCCAACAAGCCGCCTGGCTACCGCATCTCATATTTATGTCAATTCTTTCTACTGCAGGTGTATATGTCATGTTCATATGTTATGTAGCGGGTCTCTTATATAATTTTGAAAACATATAGATGGATTAATGAAAATGTCTATATTAACGTAATATGTGACATTTAATGCGCCCCACAGCGATTATTATTATTATTATGTCATCTGCAAGACTAGTGAGACACACTTAGTGATTTTAAGGTGTACCTGCAGTGTGTAAGTTTATTTAGGTGTACAAGTACACCTAAGTATAATTATCAGAACAATGGTACAGTACCTTGACTTACGAGTGCCCCAACTTACGAGTTTTCCGAGTTATGAGCCATCGCTTGGTTGATTTTTTGCTTTGAGTTGCGAGCCAAAATCTGAGTTACGAGCGAGCTTCAGATACACCGCCACTAGTTGGCGGCATATTTGAAGTCAGATCCAACTGTGTACCCAGAGGAATGTCAGGTACTTCATCCCATCCCACATGCTCTTCCAAGACACAACTGGAAGGATAATACTCCCACACTAATCCCAGATTGTAGTGAGGCACCTTGTCCCTTGTTTGGTTCTCGTATAAATCCGGGGAAGAGGTAACCTCCATTTCAACACTCACAAGCTTTTCCAGAAACATTAAGGAAGGCCTCCGTGATATTTACCTGCCTCAAGGACGTTCCTTCAGTGGGTGGAGTAGATATGGTGGTGGGTGGAGTAGTGAGGGTGATGGATGGAGTAGTGATAATGGTGGGTGGAGTAGTAATAGTAGTGAGTGGAGTAGTGATATTGGTGGTAGAGTAGTGAGGGTGGTGGATGGAGAAGTGATGTTGGTGGGTGGAGTAAAGATCATGGTGGGTGGAGTAGTGAGGGTGGTGGATGTAGTAATAATGGTATGTGGAGTAGAGATGGTGGAGGGTGGAGTAGTGAGGGTGGTGGATGGAGTAGTGATAATGGTAGGTGGAGTAGAGATGGTGGAGGGTGGAGTAGTGAGGGTGGTGGATGGAGAAGTGATGGTGGTGGGTGGAGTAAAGATTGTGGTGGGTGGAGTAGTGAGGGTGGTGGATGTAGTGATAATGGTGGATGGAGTAGAGATGGTGGAGGGTGGAGTAGTGAGGGTGGTGGATGGAGTAGTGAGGGTGGTGGATGGAGAAGTGATGGTGGTGGGTGGAGTAGTGAGGGTGGTGGGTGGAGTAGTGAGGGTGGTGGGTGTAGTGAGTGGTGGATGGAGTAGTGAGGGTGGTGGGTGGAGTAGCAATAATGGTGGGTGGAGTAGTGAGGGTGGTGGGTGGAGTAGTGAGGGTGGTGGGTGGAGTAGTGATGATGGTGGGTGGAGTAGTGAGGGTGGTGGGTGGAACAGTGAGGGTGGTGGGTGGAGTAGTGATGGGTGGAGTAGTGAGGGTGGTGGGTGGAGTAGAAATGGTGGTGGGTGGAGTAGTGAGGGTGGTGGGTGGAGCAGTGAGGGTGGTGGGTGGAGTAGTGATGGTGGTGGGTGGAGTAGAAATGGTGGTGGGTGGAGTAGTGAGGGTGGAGCAGTGAGGGTGGTGGTGGGAGTAGTGATGGTGGTGGGTGGAGTAGTGAGGGTGGTGGGTGGAGTAGTGAGGGTGGTGGGTGGAGTAGTGAGGGTGGTGGGTGGAGTAGTGAGGGTGGTGGGTGGAGTAGTGATAATGGTGGGTGGAGGGTGGAGAAGTGATGGTGGTGGGTGGAATAGTGAAGGTGGGTGGAGTAGTGATGATGGTGGGTGGAGTAGTGAGGGTGGTGGGTGGAGTAGTGAAGGTGGTGGGTGGAATAGTGAAAGTGGGTGGAGTAGTGAAGGTGGTGGGTGGAATAGTGAAGGTGGGTGGAATAGTGATGGTGGTGGGTGGAGTAGTGAAGGTAGTGGGTGGAATAGTGAAGGTGAGTGGAGTAGTGAAGGTAGTGGGTGGAATAGTGAAGGTGGGTGGAATAGTGATGGTGGTGGGTGGAGTAGTGAGGGTGGTGGGTGGAGTAGTGATGGTGGGAGTAGTAGTGAGGGTGGTGGGTGGAGAAGTGATGATGGTGGGTGGAATAGTGAAGAGTGTAGCAAGTAAGTTAAGCAATTGAGTTTATAAAAAAAAAAAATTGGGGTCATTTTTTGGGGTCATTTCTATTAATTTCAATGAGGAAAATTTATTTGATATACGAGCAAATTGAGTTACGAGCTCGGTCATGGAACGAATTAAACTCGTAAGTCAAGGCACCACTGTATATATAAAATACGCAATAACTTTAAAACACTTGAAATTTTGGAAAGTTTAGACATAATGGAGAGACTCGGAATTCACGGAGGATGTAAACAGTGGCACACGGAGGTTGTGTTAACGAGTCAGGTGGGGGAAGGAGCCATATAATGAGTTTTGGCCATACAGTGGACCCTTGAATTTTGTCCGCCTTGAATATCGTGAATTTTGATTATCGACAACTTTTTTCGTCAAAATATTGCCTTGATTTTCGTGATTTGGCTTAGAATTCAGAGGTCGTATGAAATGCGTCCAGGCGGCCTCCCAGCCACCGCGGGCACACAAAAGTTCCCAGACACCATTCAGAGTAAGTCTGGCATTATATCTTGGCGAGTGACGATTACCTCACGCGTTCATACGATACATTTCTTAATAATCCATTGTTTTTTGTGCTTGCAATTGCTAACTAAGCCACCATGGGCCCAAAGAAAGCTCCTAGTGCCAGCCCTTTGGTAAAGAAAGTGAGAAGCACGATAGAAGTAAAAAAAAAATCATAGAAAAATATGAAAGTGGAGTGCGTGTGGCTGAGCTCTTCAGGATGTACGGGAAGGCCCATTCAACCGTCACTTCCATCGTGGCGAAGAAAAAGGAAATCAAGGAAGCTGATGTTGCGAAAGGGGTGAATATGCTAACGAAAAAGAGATCACAAATAATCAAAGATGTTGAGAAGTTGTTGCTGGTGTGGATCAACCAAAATCAGTTAGCAGGAGATAGTGTTATGCAGTCGATAATTTGCGAAAAGGCAAGGCAGTTGCATGCCGATCTCGTGAAGAAAATGCCTGGAACGAGTGCTGATGTAGGTGAATTTAAGGCCAGCAAAGGCTGGTTCGAAAATTTCAAGAAGCGAAGTGGTATACACAGTGTTGTAAGGCATGGTGAGGCTGCAAGTTCAGAAACATGCGGCTGAAAAATATGTGAAGGAATTCAAAGACTATGTAAAGGCTAAACAATTCCTCCCCCAACAAGTGTTCAATTGTGACGAAACAGGCCTCTTTTGGAAGAAAATGCCAGAGGACCTACATCATGCCAGGACACAAGCCAATGAAAGACAGGCTAACTCTCTTGTGTGATAATGCTAGTGAGGATTTCAAAGTGAAGCCTTTACTTATGTATCACTCTGAAAATCCCAGAGTGTTCAAGAATAACAGTGTTGCCGAGGCTAATTTGTGTGTGATGTGGAAGGCTAACAGTAAGGCATGGGTCACGAGGGACATTTTCCTTGATTGGTTCAATGAAGTGTTTGGCCCAAGTATGAAGAAATACCTCCTGGAAAATAAATTGGAACTCTAGGTGCCTCCTGGTAATGGACAATGCTCCTGCTCATCCTCCAGACTTGGAAGAGCAAATGGTGAAGGAGTTTAATTTCATCACAGTGAAGTTCTTGCCCCCTAATACCACTCCTCTCATGCAGCCCATGGACCAGCAGATCATTTTAAACTTCAAAAAACTCTACACCAAAGCAATGTTTCAAAGGTGCTTTGACATAACCTCGGACTGAATTGACCCTAAGAGAGTTCTGGAAAGATCACTTCAATATCCTCCATTGCATAACTCTTATAGAGAAGGCTTGGCAGGGAGTGACTTCCAGGACGATGAACTCTGCTTGGAGAAAATTGTGGCCAGAATGTGTCATCGACAAAGATTTTGAAGGGTTTGAGGCTGACCCTATGCCAGTTGTGGAATGTATTGTGGCACTGGGGAATTCCATGGGGTTGGATGCGAGTGGCGAGGATGTGGAAGAGTTGGTGGAGGACCACAATGAAGAGCTAACTACTGTAGAGCTGCAAGAGCTTCATCTGCAACACCAACAAACCACAGCTCAGGAAATTGCTTCAGAGGAGGAGGAAGAGAGATGGAAGAAGGTGCCTTCTTCAAAGATTAAGGACATTTGTGCAAAATGGAGTGAGGTGCAAACATTTATGGAGGAACATCACCCTAACAAAGCTGTTACAGGCTGTGTCTGCGACATGTTCAATGACAATCTTGTGTCCCATTTTAGGGAAATTTTAAAGAGATGCCAGAAACAGAGCTCTCTGGACAGATATTTAGTGCCACAGGTGTGCAGTGACTCTCAAGCTGCTCCTAGTGGCATTAAAAAAAAGAAGGGAAGTAACCCGGGAAAAGGACTTGGTACCTGAAGTCTTCATGGAAGGGGATTTCCCTTCCAAACAATAGTAACTCGTGAATTTTGACTTTCGGCAGACTCTCTGGAACGGATTAATCACGAAATTCAAGGGTCCTCTGTAATTTGAAATGTTCGTATTAGCGAAACACTGTAAAGTGAAATGCTGTAATCAGGGCCTTCCTGTACAGACATCTCTGCTACCCTTTCCTTATGTTTCTGTAGTAGATATCACCATTTTCACTTCTCAAGCTCCTAAATTGTCTTCTAATTCTGTCTCTAGCCCATCAATGAGACTTAAGAGAATTTCATTAACACTGACATGGGCGTCTACCAAATACACCATAAAGAAAAGAATTAACGTGTTGCATTCTGCACCAATTAATGCAAAGATAGCAGCTTAAGGATCCATCACTGGAGAAAATAGGGAGAGGGATCTGACTGGAAGTCAAACCAGAGAAAGAGGAATGTTCCTTTCATTGTTTTTAGCAAGTGCATTTATATTTTTCTATGTGAGTGTGTCATAGCCTCTGAAAAATAAAGCGAAGTGTGAACCTTTTTAGGGTCACCAAACCTCAGTGGGAGATGGCCCTTGTGTTCAAAGACAAATTATATTTAAGTCCATAAACGCCTTTGTGCCTTCTATACTCCTGTAAAACATATTTACAACATTCTACAATATTATTTATTTCAAGGTGTAATACTCAACGAAACATGGAAATAAGTCGCATTATTTGACTATTGGGTTATCCTGGGTTAAATCTACTTAGTGTGCCTAAATTCCACTGTTAGTATCATGAAATTGTAATAAATTTGGAATGAATATCATCTTCATTTCACTTCCACACCATTTGCTGGTATTAAAGATGGTGGTGGAACAGCACTTGCTGATCTTATTGTTTACTAATCATGGAACAGGTGGGGCTTGAACCCATGGTGAGAGAGTCAAAACTCAGACCATTGCAGCCGTGGGTACAAACCCCACCCGTTCTGCGACTCATTTGCAATTGTATTTATTACAATTTTGTGAGTCGGTTTACTTATGCAACTAGGCATACTAGTATGTTGGACACTTAGTCATCACTTATGTAGTTAACCATGAGTGAGTTCTAGTATAATGGACACAGTTATCACTGGTGTACTAGTATGTTAGTCACATGTTAATGGTTAATTAAAGACCTTTTTATTCATAATATGTATTTCAAGTAAAGCTTAGGCAAAAACATTTAGTGCAAAAGTATATTGTAGTACTGTATACTAAAACATAATGACAGCAACAGGATAGTTACATAATCTGGCATTATACCAAATATAAGTACATATACATATGTGAAAGAGTAAATGTAATAAAGCATAATCATTATAACAGCACTGCTTTTTTTAAATTGAATTTATTTTTTTAATAGTTAAGACAATGTTAGACCCTTATGGGTTTAGTGCTTAAATATTATAAGAAGACGATAATTTTTCAATTTTATATTATTATTATACCATACTGTTAAAAATTTAATTGATACTGAAAGATTGCAAAGTAGCAGTATTTTGCATTGTACAGGATGTATTCTCAGATTTATTTTAGTGTAGGCTCAAGAAAATAAATACATTCAAGATGGACATAATTACAGCATTAGTGCTTCTTATATACTACTGCATCTCACTTTTCCCATTAACTAAATCTAAAAGCTTCCTTAATACTTTTAATTAATTTCCAGTTCTGATGAATAGGAAATTAATTAAAAGTATTTAGCCATGATTAGCTAAAGATTATTTCAGTCTACCACATAGCATGTTTTTCTTGCATCACATTTTCAATGAAATTGAACCTAATTTCCCTTTCCTTGGACTGAACCTGAGTACCTCCCATTTCCCAAGTGCTATATGACCCACTATGGGATTAGTGCTTGCCCTATTAAAATAAAATAAATTTTCAGTCTTGTATTGTCTACCACTATAAATTGTTCAAAGACAGGAACATCATTGTTGTTTGTCACATCACAGTTTCCCCAACGTGTATTAAAAAAATTATCTGCATGAAACTGTTGCAATGTACGGCCTCTCCTCACTTAAGGACGGAGTACCGTTCCTAAGACCACGTAGGTAAATGAATTCGTTGCTAAGCGAGGAGCATACTATAATGGTAGTGGGTTTGTGTCAACTATTTATAGTATTTCTGGTATATATTTTTAAAGGTTTATACAGTAGTGTACTGTATATTGTAATAAACAGAATAGAGGAAATCGGCTCTAATATACATTATTTAGGCATGCATACTGGTCAGAGAGCCCATCGTAAGTCCGAGGCGGTGGTAAATGAGTATGTCGCTAAGTGAGGATAAGCTGTACTTTGTGCTACTGAGCATTGCTCTTGCTTTACACTTTATACATGAAAGGCCCAATTTAAAATGTTAAGTTATACACATCCTTGCATACAAATTATAATAATAATATATAACTACAAAGGTCTTACAATATATAATGTAACTGCTGTACTGTAATTTTGGCAAAAAAAAAAAAAAAAAAGGTACCGGTAATGATTATCAGTTTATGAGCGTATGGAAATGTCTACATGTCAAAGTCCACAAAAATTGAAGTAATAAGAGTTTTGTGATCAAATCTCTAGGATCGTGGTTGTAATGCCGTTAGATTTTATCTACATATTTAACCATATAATACCTGAATACAACAGCCAGAATAACATAAATAATGGAATGTATGTTGGCAATAAATAGTTATACAGAACACTTGGAAAGACACAACCTTCAGTTGATATTTTGTATTACTCTCTTAGATTGCAGGATACTGCCTATACTTGACCTGCATGTTTCTTACATGTACCCTTGTTTTACCCTACTCAGTAATGAACTGATAAAATTCCTGGTGACCAAAAGTTTCTCGTAAGTTGCACAGCATCTTTTTAAGAACAAAGCCATATAGAGATGAAAAATGAATATATTTTGACCTTGGTGTGCTGGTGAAGCTGAAATACAGAGATCTCATTTTAGTTTCTAGTTTGTTTCCAGAATGGAAGCCTTTGGCTTTACTATTTATATTAACAAATATAACTGCATAAAAGAGCTCATGACAGAAGTGCTTAAATATCTGTTTTCATAGTTGTCTAGAATTTGGGCAATTAAAGCTAACCAGCAATTTTAAGAAGTCTACTAAACTTCATTATGTTTAAGTAAAATGCTCTATGACCCTTACATATTTAATGCACGTTTTTGATGATAATGGATTAAAACCAGCACCTAACATTGGTGTTGGAAAAAATACCCACAAATCCTTGTTGTTTCTCTTCAACAATGAGTACAGTGGTACCTGATTACGATGGTCCCCAAAATCGCCCTTTATGTAAGTTTATTTTTAAATGCTTTTGTAAGTATATTTTGGGGTGTAAAGGACTAGTCTATTTTACATTATTCCTTATAGGGATAAATTCGTTTGGTAATGGCACTTGAACAGCATTCTCGAACGAAAAATATCGTAACTCGAGGTACCACTGATATATACATACAGTGGTACCCCGGTTACGATGGTCCCCAAACTCACCCTTTTATGTAAGTTTATTTTTAAATGCTTTTGTAAGTGTAATTTTGGGGTCTAAAAGGACTAGTCTATTTTACAACTTTTCTTAAGGAGATAAATTCGTTTGGTAATGGCACTTGAACAGCATTCTGGAATGAAAAATATCGTAAACCGGTACCACTGTATATACATTTTTTTTTAACACGTTGGCCGTTTCCCACCGAGGCAAGGTGACCCAAATATACAGTGGACCCTCGAGTAACGAGCATAATTCATTCAGAAGCCTGCTCAAGTGCCATTACCGAACAAATTTTCTCCCTTAAGGAATAATGTCAAGTAGGTTAGTCCATTTCAGACCCCCAAAATACACTTACAATATTATACTTACATAGTTGTACGATTTCCGAGGTGCTCGTAACTCGGGGGTCCACTGTACAGTGGACCCCGAGTAACAGCACCCGAAATCGTCAATTATGTAAGTATAATATTGTAAGTGCTTTGTAAGTGTATTTTGGGGGTCTGAAATGGACTAACCTACTTGACATTATTTCTTAAGGGAGTAAATTCGTTCGGTAATGGCATTTGAGCAGGCTTCTGGAATGAATTTTGCTCGTTACTCGGGGGTCCACTGTATATTATATATACATACAGTGGTACCTCGGTTTACGTAATTCGTTCCAGAATGCTGTTCAAGTGCCGTTACCAAACGAATTTGTTCCCATAAGGAATAATGTAAATTAGATTAGTCCTTTTAAACCCCCAAAAACACACTTACAAAAGCACTTACAAAAATACTTACATAATTGTTCGAGTTTGGAGCAGTACGTAAACCGGGGGTCCACTGTATATGCAAGACACAAGTCCAGCAGGCCGGACTTGAGTCCTGGAGATGGGAAGTACAATGTCTGCACTCTGAAGGAGGGGTGTTAATGTTGCAGTTTTATAACTAGTGTAAAGCACCTATCTGGCAAGACAGTGATGGAGTGAATGATGATGAAAGTTTTTCTTTTTTGGGCCACCCTGCCTTGGTGGGAATCGGCTAATGTGTTAATAAAAAAAATATATATACATATAAATGCTAGTCACCTAATTTTCTAAGAATGTGTGACATTGCTTACAAAGTGTAAAGGCAGAAAGTTGAAAGTGAACATTAAGAGTAAGGTGATGAGGATATCAAACGATTTAGATAAAAGAAAAAATGGATATCACATTGGAGGGAGGGAGTATGGAAGAAGTGAATGTTTTCAGATACAGTGGTACCTCGAGTTACGAGCTTAATTAGTTCCAGACGGCTATTCAAGTGCCAATACCAAAGGAATTTGTTTCCATAAGAAATAATGAAAATTTGATTAATCCATTTCAGATCCCCAAAAATACACTTACAAAAGCACCTACAAAAATACACTTACATAATTGTTCGAGTTGGGAGCTGCTCGTAAGTAGAGGTACCACTGTAGTATTTGGGAGTTGACTTGTCAGCGGATGGGTTTAATGAAGGATGAGGTTAACCATAGAACTGAAGAAAAAAAAGGTGAGTAGTGCATTAAGGTATCTGTGGAGACAAAAAAAAAACGTTACCCATGGAGGCAACGAAGGGAATGTATGAGATATAGTGGTACCAACACACTTATATGGGTGTGAAGCATGGGCTGTAAATGCTGCAGCGAGGAGGAGGCTGGAGGCAGTGGAGATGTCGTGTCTAAGGGCAATGTGTTGTGTAAATATTATGCAGAGAATTTGTAGTGTGGTGTTACTGCAAGTAATAGTCAGAGGGCTGAAGAGGGGTTGTTGAGGTGGTTTGGTCATTTAGAGAGAATGGAACAAAGTAGAATGACTTGGAGAGCGCATAAATCTGTAGGGAAAGGAAGGCTGGGTAGGTGTTGTCCTCAAAAAGGTTGGAGGGAGAGGGTAAAGTAGGCTTTGTGGGTGAGGGGGCTTGGACTTCCAGCAAGCATGCATGAGCATGTTAGATAGGAGTGAATGGAGACTAATGTTTTTTGGGACCTGACGAACTGTTGGAGTGTGAGCAGGGTAATATTTTGCGAAGGGATTTGGGGAAACCGGTTAGCAGGACTTGAGTTCTGGAAATGGGAAGTACAATGACTGCACTTTAAAGGAGGGGTTTAGGATATTGGCAGTTTGGAGGGACATCTAAACTGTTGTATCTGAGCGCCTCTGCAAAGACACTTATTATGTGTGAGCGATGGTGAAAGTGTTGTTTTTTTCTTTTTGGGTCACCCTGCCTCGGTGGGAAACGACCAACGTGTTAAAAAAATGTATATATGTATATATACTCATTGTTGAAGAGAAACAACAAGGATTTGTGGGTATTTTTTCCAACACCAATGTTAGGTGCTGGTTTTAATCCATTATCATCAAAAACGTGCATTAAATATGTAAGGGTCATAGAGCATTTTACTTAAACATAATGAAGTTGAGTAGACTTCTTAAAATTGCTGGTTAGCTTTAATTGCCCAAATTCTAGACAACTATGAAAACATATTTAAGCACTTCTGTCATGAGCTCTTTTATGCAGTTATATTTGTTAATATAAATGGTAAAGCCAAGGACTTCCATTCTGGAAACAAACTAGAAATTAAAATGAGATCTCTGTATTTCAGCTTCACCAGCACACCAAGGTCAAAATATATTCATTTTTCATCTCTATGTGGCTTTGTTCTTAAAAAGACGCTGTGCAACTTATGAAAAACTTTTGCTCACCAGGAATTTTATCAGTTCATTACCGAGTAGGGTAAAACACCCCGGAAATCGTACAATTATTTAAGTATAATATTGTAAGTGCTTGTGGAAGTGTATTTTTAGGGGTCTGAAATAGACTAACCTACGTGACATTATTTCTTAAGGACGGAAATTTGTTTGGTAATGGCACTTGAGCAGGCTTCTGGAATGAATTTTTTTCGTTAGCCAGGGGTCCACTGTATATGTAAGAAACATGCAGGTCAAGTATAGGCAGTATCCTGCAATCTAAGAGAGTAATACAAAATATCAACTGAAGGTTGTGTCTTTTCAAGTGTTCTGTATAACTATTTATTGCCAACATACATTCCATTATTTATGTTATTCTGGCTGTTGTATTCAGGTATTATATGGTTAAATATGTAGATAAAATCTAACGGCATTACAACCATGATCCTGGAGATTTGATCACAAAACTCTTATTACTTCAATTATTGTGGACTTTGACATGTAGACATTTAAATATGCTCATAAACTGATAATCATTACCGGTACCTTTTTTTTTTTTTTTCCTGCCAAAATTACAGTACAGCAGTTACATTATACAGTGGTCCCTCGGTTTTCGCCGAAAATTCGTTCCAGAATGCTGCTCAAGTGCCATTACCGAACGAATTTACTTCCTTAAGAAATAATGTCACGTAGGTTAGTCTATTTCAGACCCCCATAAATACACTTGCAACAGCACTTACGAAAATACACTTACATAAATGCTCGAGTTTGGAGATGCACGAAAACCGAGGGACCACTGTATATTGTAAGACCTTTGTAGTTATATATTACTTATAATAATATTATTATTATAATTTGTATGCAAGGATGTGTATAACTTAACATTTTAAATTGGGCCTTTCATGTATAAAGTGTGACCAGTATGCATGGGGTCTGGATGTGAGTGATGATGATGTGGATGAGTTAGTGGAGGGGCACAGGGAAGAGCTGACCACTGAGGAGCTGCAGGAACTTGAGAAGGAGGAGCACAAGACTAAGATGGATGCACTCTCTTCAGGCTTGGAAGAGGAGATAGAGGAAGCCTTTACTTCATTAATCAAGGAAATCTTTGCCAAATGGATAGATGTCAAAAACTTTGCAGAGAAGTACCACCCCAACAAAGCCCAAACAAGCCGTAAATAGCATTGTCTGGAATGACCAGACAATGTCACATTTCCGAAACATCCTGAGAAGGTAGAAACAAAGTTCTTTGGATAGATTTTTAGTAAAGTCAAACCTGGTGAGCTTCAACCAGGTCGAAATAGGGAAAAAAGAGAAGGGGACTCTCCTTCCAAACAATAACATTTCCTCCTCCCTTCTCAGCACTATCCTAGTAGGCACTTGACTCTTTTCAGCAAAGTAAAGCGAGGCTAAATTTGCATTAATTTCATCTAATTCTTTTGTATTTATGTATGTATTTTTGTATTAAGCTGGGGTACCCCAGCAAGTGAGCCCGTCTCCTGTATTATCCCAGTGCTTAACAAAATAGGGAATAGCAAAAGAAGGTACAAATAAAAATGGGAACTATGGCTGTCGTTTACTTAATAACATAAAGAACGAGAATACCTTATATCCTGACAGAGAATTATATACAATAACCATTGACCTATGAGACTTATTACCAGGGGGAAGGGTAGATGTTATCAGTAACACGGACTTATACTCACTCTTAATTCACCAACCAGCTGACCCGAGATTCGCAACGCATGGCCCACTGCACACCCACTGTCCAGAGACCTGCTCACTGGACCTGTCACCCACCTCTCTGTCTCCTCTAGTCGTTTTCATGACCTTATATGGTGCTCAAAGCATCCCCCTTTCCCATAAGGTGTAGGCCACGTGTTACGACCTGACGCCAGGCAAGAACAAAAGATCTGAGGCTTAAGTATGGAGGTGTGGCTGACAGCTATTTGCCAAGGTAAGGTGTGGGTAATTAGCTGGACCTGACAACCACACTAACTACATCACATAATATGCCAATAACAACAGGATTTTTTTCATGGGAATAGAATAATCGTTTTCCCTATACAGTCATCCCTTGGTTTTCGCTTGTCCCAGTTTTCGCCGATTTTGGTTTTCGCTGACTTTTTTCAGGGAAAATTTGTCTTAGTTTTTGCCGATTGTTTTAGTTTTCGCCGACCGTATGGGACCTGTCCACCAGTGCCGCGCACATACAAAGGCCGTAGGCCCGCCACCCACGCACCTCCCACGCTCATTGTCACGCAGTCTAGCATTGTTTACGCTTGAGTGAACATCATCCCAGGAGTTTATACAAAACATTTATTAACAATTCATTGTTTTTGGGCCTTGATTATTGTGTATGACTACTAAATAAGCTACCATGGGCCCAAAGAAAGCTCCTAGTGCCACTTCTTTGGTAAAGAAAGTGAGGAACACTGTAGAAATGAAGAAAGAAATAATAGAAAAATATGATAGTGAAAGTGAGAAACACGATGGAGTTTGAGTGTAGCAGGCATGCAGGGAGTGTAGCAGGCATGCATGGAGTGTAGCATGTATACAGGGAGTGTAGCATGTATGCAGGGAGTGTCGCATGTATGCAGGGAGTGTCGCATGTATGCAGGGAGTGTCGCATGTATGCAGGGAGTGTAACAGGTATGCAGGGATTGTAGCATGTATGCAGGGAGTGTAGCAGGTATGCAGGGAGTGTAGCATGCATGCAGGGAGTGTAGCAGGTATGCAGGGAGTGTAGCAGGTATGCAGGGAGTGTAGCATGTATGCAGGGAGTGTAGCATGTATGCAGGGAGTGTAGCAGGTATGCAGGGAGTGTAGCAGGTATGCAGGGAGTGTAGCAGGTATGCAGGGAGTGTAGCAGGTATGCAGGGAGTGTAACATGTATGCAGGGAGTGTAGCATGTATGCAGGGAGTGTAACAGGTATGCAGGGAGTGTCGCATGTATGCAGGGAGTGTAACAGGTATGCAGGGATTGTAGCATGTATGCAGGGAGTGTAACAGGTATGCAGGGAGTGTCGCATGTATGCAGGGAGTGTAACAGGTATGCAGGGATTGTAGCATGTATGCAGGGAGTGTAGCAGGTATGCAGGGAGTGTAGCAGGTATGCAGGGAGTGTAGCATGCATGCAGGGAGTGTAGCAGGTATGCAAGGAGTGTAGCATGTATGCAGGGAGTGTAACAGGTATGCAGGGAGTGTCGCATGTATGCAGGGAGTGTAACAGGTATGCAGGGATTGTAGCATGTATGCAGGGAGTGTAGCAGGTATGCAGGGAGTGTAGCAGGCAGGGAGGGAGTGTAGCAGGCAGGGAGGGAGTGTAGCAGGCAGGGAGGGAGTGTAGCAGGCAGGGAGGGAGTGTAGCAGGCAGGGAGGGAAGTGACCCCGGATAAGGACTTGATACCTAGAGTCCTTATGGAGGGGGATTCCCCTTCCAAAAATTAGGGTCTCGTCCCTCTCCCCTCTTCCCTCTCTCCCATCCAGCAACATCAGTCTTCAATAAAGGTAAGTGCCACATTCAGTTCATTTATTTGTGCATGTAAATCTATCTTTAAGGCCCAAAAATTTTTTTTTTTCCAAACTTCTGGGTTTCTGGAACGGATTAATTGAATTTCCATTATTTCTTATGGGGAAAATAGTTTTGGTTTTCGCCGATTTTGGTTTTAGCCGATCCATCTGGAACGGATTAAAATCGAAAACCGAGGGATGACTGTATTTCTTATGGGATAATTCGTTTGGTATAAGTCGAAGGTCCTGGAACAGATTAAGGATGTATACCGAGGATCACTGTATAAGTAATGCAGCATAACAATATAATGCTGTATATTTTTTTGCTATTAAAGTTCTGAAATATAGGTAACCATTTACAATCCAATCTGTTTATAGAATACTTTATGTAGTAGTATTTGTTTCCTTTCTTGGCAGGAACAAATTCATTATTATTATTATTAAAAGAAGTTTCCATAAGTGGAGTAATTCTCAATATACATGGCAGCTCCACTGTACAGAAGATCATACTGGTCCTGAAAAAGATGATGTATTTAGTTTAGCACATTATTATTATTATTATAATCAAAAGAAGCGCTAAACCACAGGGGTCATACAGCGCTGAGTTTAGCACATACTACATCATATGTATTTTTTTTTTTTTTTTCAACAAGTCGGCCGTCTCCCACCGAGGCAGGGTGACCCAAAAAGAAAGAAAATCCCCCAAAAGAAAATACTTTCATCATCATTCAACACTATCACCACACACATAATCACTGTCTTTGCAGAGGAGCTCAGATACGACAGCTGAGAATTGTCCCTCCCAGCTGTCACTATCCCAGACCCCTCCTTTAAAGTGCAGGCATTGTACTTCCCATTTCCAGGACTCAAGTCCAACTAAATAAATTTTTTTTTTATATGAAAGTCCAGGGTTTATTCCCTGGACCTCAGCAATGAGAGTCGCTCCTCTCACCGCTTGGCAACGGTGACAACCCTCAAAATTACTAAACAATTTCCCTGAATCCCTTCACACAATGTTACCCTGCTCACACTCCAACAGATCGTCATGTCCCAAAAACCATTCGTCTCCATTCACTCCTATCTAACACGCTCACACATGCTTGCTGGAAGTCCAAGCCCCTCGCCCACAATACCTCCTTTACCCCCTTCCCTCCAACCTTTTCTAGGACGACCCCTACCCCGCCTTCCTTTCCCTACAGATTTATACGCTCTCCAAGTCATTCTACTTTGATCCATTCTCTCTAAATGACCAAACCACCTCAACAACCCCTCTTCAGCCCTCTGACAAATACTTTTAGTAACTCCACACCTTCTCCTAATTTCCACATTCGAATTTTCTGCATAATATTTACTCCACACATTGCCCTTAGACAGGACATCTCCACTGCCTCCAGCCTCCTCCTCGCTGCAGCATTTGCAACCCATGCTTCACACCCATATAAGTGTGTTGGTACCACTATACTTTCGTACATTCCCTTCTTTGCCTCCATGGATAACGTTTTTTGTCTCCACAGATGCCTCAACGCACCACTCACCTTTTTTCCTTCATCAATTCTATGGTTAACCTCATCCTTCATAAACCCATCCGCTGACACGTCAACTCCCAAATATCTGAAAACATTTACTTCTTCCATAATCCCTCTCTCCAATGTGATATCCAATTTTTCTTTATTTAAATCGTTTGATACCCGCATCACCTTACTCTTATCTATGTTCACTTTTAACTTTCTACCTTTACACACTCTCCCAAACTCGTCCACTAACCTTTGCAACTTTTCTTTAGAATCTCCCATAAGCACAGTATCATCAGCAAAAAGTAACTGTGTCAACTCCCATTTTGCATTTAATTCTCCAAAATTTAATCCCACCCCTCTCCCCAACACCCTATGTATATCAGCATTAAATGATCATCATCCCCCTCCCCTTCCCTACAAGTTCAATGCAGCACTGTATGTCCCTGATGGGTTTAGCACTTGGTGTTGATTTTTTTTTTCAACATGGCATTCTCCCATCGAAGCACAGTGACCCCAAGAAACACTTTCACCATCATTTACACATAATCACTGTCTTTGCAAAGGCATTCAGATATGACAGTTTAGATTTCACTCCAAACAGCTGTTTAGTTTTGATTATAATAATAAACTACAAGCTCAAGGTTTTTTTATGAATGTAAAAATAATTTATATGCCTAGTAGGGTCCAATGATTTTTCCTGAATATACTTAACTCCCTTCCCCCTCCCCATACAATTACAGTCTCTTACTGCTACAATTTCTGTATATCCAATCTATAACAGCATTTATTTTGTTGTATCAGACAATTTGTGGCAAACAATTGTAGGCCAATTCCAGCCAGGCAACCTCATTGCCTGTCAGCTAGTTCAGCTCAACTTTCCTCTGATATGCCCTAAAGCTTCAGTTGCACATTTCTGCTCTGTATGAGGTGTCCGCTTTGTATGAGCTGTCTGTGCTAAAGCTCTTATTTCAACATTTGTGGTCTCTTGCATGGTACGGGTATGTAATTGCTTGTTATTTTCTTCTCAGAATATTACAACTAAGCTCAAAATACAAACAGCATTGTGGCATCATAATGCTTGATGCTAGTATTGTGTACTAATTTTGTCCTGTGTCACTTCTAATTTCTTAATATGCACAGAAAATTTTTGGTTGTCCTTGCATAGTTGAAATTTAAGTATGAAGTTCATTTACCTTGGTGGTGATAAACTGAGGTCTACACCTCAACAGTTTCACAACTGTTCTGTAGACATCCACACTCTGTTCAATCTGCAGACGTTCCACCAGCAAGGTCATAGCAGCCACTAGCCCACATGCTGTCACACCATCACTGAAACATATTCAAGTAGTATATGTAAATATGCATTCTCTCTCAACCTCAATATTTGATATTTTGTTATTGAAATACGTAAATACCCTTACTAGCATCAAAAGGCTCAGACAAACCCACTATATATGATCCTGATATAGAAGCCCTCCAAGCTCTCTTCATAACAAGCAAGCACTACTGCAAATGATGAATCATAAAACAAACAAAATTCAGAAACTATACGTAATCTTAACCAGCGTAGTGATGATTCTTATCTCGAGAATATTACTCATTATAAATTTGGTTTGTGCCATATCAGCAAGACTGTTTCTATATTATAAATGGTATGCAATTCCAACAAACTGATGAGTAAAACCAGTGCAACACCATGCATCTTTACTGGTGAAACATTCTGGCAATAAAACCCCTCAAGGAAGGTTCCTTGATGCTGGTGAGGGGCTCTTGATCTACGGAACTAGATCTGTGCTCCAGTTCCCTGAATTAAGCCTGAATACCTTCCATCCCCCCCTCCCACAGGCGCTGTATAATCCTACGGGTTTAGCGTTTCCCCTTGATTATAATAATAATAATCTGGCAATAAAGATACTTAGTGTTACATGTGTTACTCATCTTGTTGGTACTGTATAACATTTTATAATACTTGTCTGACACAGCAACACCATAATATCTCGGTAAAAGGGATGTCATCTACAACTTTTGCTAGCAATGATTTAATACAATCTATGTACTTCCACTAGTGGGCCCCACTTCAATCACTGTCATTTTTTGAGGTATAGACTGTTTTCTCTTCCATTTTTATGGGACTGGTGTCACTTCTGTTAACTTCCCTTGCTTTATTCTGCTCCAGGTGTGTTAAGAAATTATAAAGTTTTTTTTAAAAGTATAAAGGCATAATGTAAGAAAATAATATGTTCAATTTGATAATTACTACTACATACTTTTAACAAGAATACCTACCCACAACAAAGAAGAGGAGGACCAATCCGAGCACCACTAGTATTTTTTAGTAGCAATTCAGCTATTTTAGGCAAGACATCAGGTTGGGGTGGCACGTCTTGACCATAAGGCCATGAAAGAACCTGATACACTTGTACATTATGAGTTAAATTCTGAAAAATAAAATTTTATATAACACTTTATTTGCAGATACATACATGTTTTAACTTTGTATATACAGTAGGGCCCCATTTACATGGCAGGTTAGGTTCCAGGCTATTGCTTGAAAGCAGAACACCATTTTTTTCCACTTATAAATACATATAAATGCCAGACAAGTTTACACTAACTTTTATTAAGTTAGTAATAGAACTAGGCATTAAAAAACACAATAAAAAGTAAATACATACACAGTACATTCATTACTTACCTTAAAATATTTGAAGTCTTAATGTAGGGCGAGAGGTGAGTAGTACTTATTTGTAGGAAGTCAGGTGTAGGTAGCCCTGGCTCCCCGACTCAAATTTAATATACCTACCTACATAGCTGTACAATATTTAATGCGGCCCAGAGTCATATTATTACCATCAACATACCTTGTTAACCGAGTTAAATCGTTTCTAACAACTACCTTTAGATGCCATCATAAACGAAGGGAGAAGTAATGATTAGAATTCATGCCGAAAATTGTAAACAAAAGTGGAATGTGAAGGGGAGTAACTGGGCCAAACGCAGATTCATACACGTTTTCTCTGGTGCTGAACCAGAGAAAATGTAATGTTTTCCCTCCGCTCAGCTACCACACCTCCGTAGCACATAAACACAGCATGTTTATATGCTATGTAACGTGTTTCTTATATAATTTTGAAGAAAATATCACAGATGGATTAATGAAAATGTCTATATTAATGTAAAATAAGACATTTAATGTGCCCAAGAATGATTATTATTACGTATTAGTATTACTATTACTATGGCATTAAGACTAGAGGGACACTCTTAGTGATTTTAATGTGTACCTACACACCAGCACTGTGTGTAAGTAGATTTAGGTACAGGTACACATCTTTCTTCTTCTTTCAACACGTCGGCCGTTTCCCACCGAAGCAGGGTGGCCCAAAAGAAAAAACGAAAGTTTCTCCTTTTACATTTAGTAATATATACAGGAGAAGGGGTTACTAGCCCCTTGCACCCGGCATTTTAGTCGCCTCTTACGACACGCATGGCTTACGGAGGAAGAATTCTGTTCCACTTCCCAATGGAGATAAGAGGAAATAAGAACAAGAACTAGTAAGAAAATAGAAGAAAACCCAGAGGGGTGTGTGTATATACATATGCTTGTACATGAATGTGTAGTGTGACCTAAGTGTAAGTAGAAGTAACAAGACATACCTGAAATCTTGCATGTTTATGAGACAGAAAAAGACACCAGCAATCCTACCATCATGTAAAACAAATACAGGCTTTCTTTTACACTCACTTGGCAGGACGGTAGTACCTCCTGGGCGGTTGCTGTCTACCAACCTACTACCTAGAACAGGTACACATAAGTATATAATTATCAGAGTACATGTAAAATATACAATAACTTTAAAACACTTGAAATTTTGGAAAGTTTCCAGATATAACAGAGATATGTGCTCACGGAGAATGTAAACAATCTGGGTGGGGCACGCCATATTAGAAAGATGGGGAACCGTATAGCGAGTTTTGGTCATAATTTGAAATCGCTGTATTAGTGGAATACCGTAAGGCGAAATGCCGTAAAGCGGGGCCATACTTTATATATTACCATGATTACAGAATATTATTTGATTCAAAATCTTATCAAAAAGCCAATAAAACATTAACAAACATTATTGCACATGTGTCTTTGTACCTAACAAAAAATATAAAAGTTAAGTAGTGATTGAATAGAGATGGTGAAGATACAGCAAGTTGCTTAGATTACAATACAAATAAAATGGGACAATGTATGTTACCAATTATGTATGGGAGTTAAAAGAAGACTGGAAGAAGAATAGGACAATTTGGATGAATGCAGGTTTTGTATGACATGGCATATGTTGTCTGGATTATATTAAGATGAGGTGCTTTTCAGCAATAGCTCTGAATTGACTGGCAGACAGGGGTCCTTTTAATGTTTCAGGCAGGGAGCTCCAGATCTTAGGGGCTTTTATGAGCATTGAGTTTTTACGAAGGTCGAGTTGGATGCAGATGTCAATGAGATTTTTGTGTCTTGTGTTATGCCTGTGTGTCCTGTTGCAACTCTTAAGGAAGAGTTTCTGAGAAAGGTTGATATTGGAACTGATTGTCATATATATAGTAGGCACAGTAGTATGAGTGCATATTTTGTATATTAAGTAAGTTTAAGCTTTTGAAGAGTGGGGAAGTATCCTGTCTGGTGCTTGACTGGGTAATCGTTTGTACAGCGGTTTTTTGTTGTGCTGTTATTGGTTTTAGGTGATTTGATGTAGTATATACCCAGGAACAAATACCATAGGTAAGGTAAGATAGATTAGAGACTAATACATTGTAAGTAGTGCTGTTTGGTGTACAAAGTAAGGTATCTTGGAGTGGATGCCTACTGTTCTGGAGACCTTGGTAGAATGTTCATGTGGTAAAAAATGTCATAAAACATGGGATTCCAAGTTATAAAGAATGTCTAGACAAACTAGATTGGAGACTTATTTCTTCTTTCTTTCTTTCAACACGTCGGCCATTTCCCACTGAAGTGGGGTGGCCCAAAAGGAAAAACGAAAGTTTCCCTTTACAATATTAATAACACAGAAGAAGGGTTACTAGCCCTTGCTCCCGCATTTAATCGCCTTACGACACGCATGGCTTACGGAGGAAGAATTCTGTTCCACTTCCCCATGGAGATAAGAGGAAATAAGAACAAGAACTAGTAAGAAAATAGAAGAAAACCCAGAGGGGTGTGTATATATATATGCTTGTACATGAATGTGTAGTGTGACCTAAGTGTAAGTAGAAGTAACAAGACATACCTGAAATCTTGCATGTTTATGAGACGGAAAAAAGACACCAGCAATCCTACCATCATGTAAAACAATTACAGGCTTTCGTTTTACACTCACTTGGCAGGACGGTAGTACCTCCCTGGGCGGTTGCTGTCTACCAACCTACTACCTAGGAGACTTATTTATCATAATATTAAGTGGAGTTTAAACAGCAAATCAAATACTCAAAATAATATACATAGATAAAGAGGTTTACAATAAGTTTAGTTTATCAAGTATTTTGTCAACAAACTAGAATCAGGCTCATTATATTTAACAAAGTCAAAGTTTATTGACACTATCAGTTACATTTTTATGGTATAAAGGGAGAGTTTTAATTAAATAAACAGACACTTTGGGCACTGCCAAGCACTTGCCCCAAAGTGTTGATGCTACATGCCCTGTTTAAGTTGAGAAAATCAACCATAGTTCTTGTAATTGATAATCTTGGGTAGAGAGAAACAAAATATAGCATAGGTTGTGGCATAAAAGAGGAGTGAGTGGGGGTGGGCAGGAGAAGAGAGAAGAAAAAATTAAGCATATGAGAGGTTTCGACCTGAATCCCTTCATAAACGTTACCTTGCTCACACACTGACAGTCAAATCCCTAAAACTACTAATCTCCTTTCACCCTATTCACCTGATGGATGTTAAAGATAAACAAACTTTAGAAACATTACCTTTGAATTTATAATTTTTACACTGTTCTGGGTGAGTGAGTTTCCATAAGGTTGAGCTGCTTCTGTGTGGATGGTGAAGTCTCCTATAGTCCAGATGCCTCCTACATATGGTATTACATCAGGGAATTCCTCCTAAATTGTAAAAGATTTTAGATTATTTATTACAAAATCAAAAGGATGAAAATATATATTGTTAATAACCAAATTAAACAAACTAAAAATACAGTACTACTGTACCTTGCTAGACTCTTCAAAATGATTTAAGAGTACTATAACAGAGCAACCCTTCTCCACCACTAGTCTCCAGAATTTGGAGAGTGTTGAAGACATGGGATGTTCTGTAACTAATAATATCTCTTTGTTGATGAGGCCTGCAATCTTAATAGCATTAATATATTGGGTCTCTTGCTGTCTATGCTCCATCTGTAGGTATAACCGCTGGGAGTCTGCAGGTAATACTGAACTGTTACGATTCATTGCTTGAAAGCTTGGATTTGATGAACTTTTGTAAGTGAGTGGGGATGGTAAAGCTTTTGCTTTCCTGAACTGAGCCATGCTGTCTTTCAGATAACTGTCTTTAAAATTCTGAAGATGTTCTGCAGATACAATGGTTTCCTCTCCAAAGAGAACCTCTTCCATGATCTCTAGACTCAGGTTGTATTGTGCTTGGTTTTCAACTAGCCTAGCTCGGCAGGCCCTAAGGTGTTTGAGTACTTCAATAGGATCAAAGCTTCCTTTGAGTGTAAGCATTTCACACATGAGAAGGACCTGAAGAACTGTACCTGTTCGGCCAATCCCTGCTGAACAATGGACAATTGTGCCACCTGTTAAGAGAAATCTAAATTAACTGAATTTCAATTAGAAAATAGAAGCTATACATCATTATAGTTATATATGAGAGCTTAAGTTAGTATGGTACTAGCATTTATACATGATGTACAGTTGACTGCCAACATTATCTGGCTGTCTTGTTTGATCCAGCACCTAAACAGATAATTAAAAAAAAAAAAAAAAATTATGTGGTCATCCGATGTACCTAATTTAAAAAATTTAGTGCACTTTTCCTAAGTGGCTGGATAACTGATTATATACACTATGCTTTAATAACAGACTTATACAGAGAGAATAAAAAATCATATATTTTTTAACATGCCAGCTGTCTTCCACCAACACAGGGTGACCCCTCTTCCCCTCCCCAAAAAGAAGGAAACACATTCACCATTATTCATTAAATTGCTGTCTTCCCAGAAACATGCTGACATCACAGTTCAGATGGCCCTCTCAATAACATCTTCACCCCTCCTTCAGAGCACAGGCACTCTACTTCCCACCTCCAGGACTAAAGTCTGGCTAACCGGATTAATCACTTGCTTTCACTCATTCTAATCTGAAGTGCACTCAGAACTCACAGAAGTACATAGTATATTGGACTTTCAAACCTCTAGCACTCAGGGTCCCAATAATTAGGAACATGTTATGATTACTTATTCTTTATCAGCACTGTATGATCCTTGTGGGTTTAGAGCTTAGTTTTGATTATGATCAAAATAATAATACAGTGGACCCCCGAGTTACGAACACCCCGGAAATCGTACAATTATGTAAGTATAATATTGTAAGTGCTTTTGTAAGTGTATTTTTGGGGGTCTGAAATGGACTAACCTATTTGACATTATTTCTTAAGGGAGTAAATTCATTCGGTAATGGCACTTGAGCAGGCTTCTGGAATGAATTTTGTTCGTTACTCGGGGGTCCACTGTACTATTCTTTATCAGAGTACAGTGGTACCTCGAGTTACGATATTTTTCGTTCGAGAATGCTGTTCAAGTGCCATTACCAAACAATTTATCCCCATAAGGAATAATGTAAAATAGACTAATCCTTTACACCCCAAAAATATACTTACAAAAGCATTTAAAAAAATAAACTTACATAAAAGGGCGATTTTGGGGACCATCGTAACTCGAGGTACCACTGTATATACTGTATAATATTTTTTCAAGACCCTGTATAAGATACTCCAGGATGCAGCATACCTTTATAATGACTACGTTGGAAGTGTCTGATCATCTGAGCCAAGGAGCCAGCTTCATTTGGTATACCATGGTCTGGCCAGCTAGTGTAATGGTAGTGTTGTACAGTGTGATTGTGACCATCCTTTGAAACCTAAGAAAATTTGAAATATAAATGCAGCATTCAAGAAAAAAATGAGGAAAAAAACCAGCTCTTCATGATACTGATAAGAATAAATTATAATCCATTATCACTGGCTTTGATTACCTTTTATTGTCTTTTCTTTGCTTAATATATAATACAATCAAAAGCTATTATGTAAGTTATCCAAAGCTTGAGAGATGTGACATCAATGCTTTTCTGTATGACTGTCACCAGTAATAAGAAATCTTGAAGTTGATTCCTGGAGAATGTACCTGATGAGACATTGTTAAAATATACATTATGTAGACTGCCAATGATTGGGTCAATAGCAACAAGCCAACACTATGGAGGAGAAGCAAGATATTTTATCACTAATAATTTCAGTATCAATACATGATATGGTATTTCTTCTGTATTTGATTTGTCTATTATGTCTAACAATGTCATTCATTTAATTCATATTAAATGCTTGCACAGCCAGCCAAGGCAGGGCAACCCAAAGGAGAAGAAATATTCACCATCATTCAATGAACTTCCGTCTTTCGAGAAGTGTGCCGACATCACAATCAGATCACTCCCAACGGTTACATCCCACCCCACCTTCAGAGTGAAGGCACTGTCCTTCCCACCTCTAGGTTTTAAGTTTGGCTAACCATTTTTTTCCTGAATCCCTTCATAGCAGTTACTAATGCTCACACTCCAACAGTATGTCCAGTAAAAACCACTTGTCTCCATTCACTCCTATCTGATATGCTGGATGATAAACCCCTAAAATTCATAGGCTTCTTTATCCTCCTTTCTCCAGTCATTCCTGGGAGGACCTGTTACCCCTCCTACTTACCACCCCAAATTTATACACCCTCTCCCTCCTTTCTACAAGCCCAAACCATTTCAAAAAACCCTCCTCAGTCCTCTGAATTACTCTTGATAAGCCCTGCATTGCCTTTTAATTTCTACACTCTGAATTCTCTACATGATAATCACACCACATATTGCTCTCACACGTGACATCTCTGATGCATTTAGCCACCTCCTCTCTGCATCATTTAAAACCATGCCTCATACCGTATAAAAATTGTTGGTACCATTCAACACATTTTTTTAACTGAGGCAGGGTGACCTGAAAAAGAAACACTTTCACCATCATTCACACACTATCACTGTCTTGCCAGAGGCACACAGATACATAAATAGTTTACATAATATAACTGACCCTGATAACAGATTGAAGCATACTGTACCCACAGTACTTGAGACAGACCTGCACTGATGTCACATTGAAATGTGGAAGTTGTTCTCTCTTGATGACAGAAACAAAGTAGCCATCGAAGTCTAGTGTGATTCCTGGCCTTAGGTACTCACCCACTTTACTCTGAAACAAGTAAATATGTAAATATGCTTTCCTAACGGGTGCACAGACTTTTTCATGGCCTTGATCCTGGAAACTGGAGTTACTCTCCACTTGGTTTGAATATGACTGCCTATCTGTTCCTATGCAGTATGACGCCCATGAGTTTAGTGCTTCCCCCATGAACAGAATTAAGACGTTCATTGTATACATTCTGTTAATTACTGTGAACAGCACTTATAAATGTTATTGTGCAAAAATTCAAATGAAAACTATAAATTATATAAGTAAAGGTCATTTTTCCAATATAATTAGGTGACAACTTTTCAATACATTCCACTTGTGGTTCTGTGTAGTATATACAATAAGAAATAAGCTTTTTCACTGTTGCAGCCCCAAAATTAAGTCCTGTCAGTGTTGCACTCTTTAAAAATTAATTATCTTCCAAAATGATAAAAGACACTTTTTCCAAAAGAACTGATACCAACAATTCAAAATTTACAGAATTATGCAGGCATGAAGTAGCAGGTAGGAAAGCACTGTATGTAACTACAATTTTACTTATTTTGAGGCCTATTTTACACCCAATTCCTTGCTATTTCACTAGCATACCTTCCATTCTGCTGACTGAGTGCAAGAAACTCCCCATTCAACCATCAGAACTACTATATAAAGCAGCTGTGAGTCAGTAATTTGGCCAGTTTTACACAAAATTTGAAAATCAGAAGCCAAAATAAACACTGTAGGCATTGTAGACACTAAAGCAACTTTCCCTCTGTTCAATAATTACATCTCTAGACTCCTCTTATATAACAATTGCCTTCCATTTTGAATCCATCATCACACAAAAGACTAAAAGCTTTAACCTATTTCATCACTAAAGAAATATAACAAAGAATGATAGTTCATGGTTTAGACCACCCCAATAATTGAAGCAGACCTAGTAAAAACCCATAAAACAGACTGGGGATGGGGTGGAGGGGATATTTCCTTTATTAATAGCTGAGCACTGTACTAAGAGGTCTACCCCAATTGCAAAATCAAAAATACTGTGGCTCTGACTTTCCATCTTAACTCATTTTTTTTTTTTGACATGGAGACCAGGACATGTTTATAAGTAAGAATCTTATCAAAAATTCTATAAATTAGTACCTCACCTTGCCTTCTTCAACGAAGTTAGCGACCATAATAATGGCACTAATGTTGTACTCCACAATCATCCTCCAGAAGTCAGCAATAGTAGAAACATTTTTCTCCTTGGGACCTTGTGCAGCAATATAATGAATATCCCCATGTCCCTGTCAATTTTACCTTGAATGTAGTATTGGATTTTTCTAAAGTGACAAAAATATATTTATAAATAAGGTATTGTAACTAAAAATGGCATAAACTTTGTTATTACTAAGCTTTTTGAAACAAATATTTTATTTTTTATTTTTCCAATTATGTGCATTAAGTATCTTTTGTAGTTGAGTGTTTTAGTGTGAATAATTTTAACTGAACAAATTTATTTAGTATAACCATTACAAAGTAGGAACATTGTAGTTGAATGTTAAATCTTTAGCAATGTATTATGAACTTACAGAGACATGGTTGGCATTGATGTAGTCAGAATGAGGATTATCATTAATCAGAGAAAGCACAACTCTTGTGTCATCATCTGCAAGAATCGTCAAGTCAGTCTAGTATTATATTCTACCACACTGGTCATCTCCCACTAAGGGAGGGTGACCCCCTTCTCACCAACAATAAGAAAACACATTCATTATCATTATTCAATAGCTGTCTTGCCAAACTGGTTAATTATTATAATAATAATAATATACAGTAGGGCCCCACTTATACGGCAGGTTAGGTTCCAGGCTAGTGCCTTAAAGCAGACATCGCCGAAAAGCAGAACGCCATTTTTTTCCACTTCTAAATGCATATAAATGAGAGACAACAAGCTTACATTAACTTATATTAAGTTAGCAATAGCACTAGGCATTAAAAACACAATAAAAAGTAAGATACACACAGAGTACACTTATTACTTACCTTAAAGTATTAACATTGGCTTAAAAATAGTCTGTGAACCAATTTATGAAAAGATCAGTAGTCATCCAAGCTTTTGAATTGGATTTATAATAAACAGGGAGGCTACCTTTTGCATAGTTCTTTAGGGCCCTAGGATTCTCTGAGTGATAAATTATCATAGGTTTTAACTTGCAATCCCCAGCAGCACTAGCTCCTAGCAAGTGTTAGTTGAAGACTCAGATGAGTCAAAGGAATGTTAGGAAGCATTTCTTCAGCCATAGAGTAGTCAGGAAGTGTAATAGTCTGGCAAGTGATGTAGTGGAGGCAGGAACCATACATAGCTTTAAGACGAGGTATGATAAAGATCATGGAGCAGGGAGAGAGAGGACCTAGTAGCGGTCAGTGAAGAGGCGGGGCCAGGAGCTAAGTCTCGACCCCTGCAACCAAAATTAGGTGAGTACACTCTTGAGTTATCCTGGGTTCTCTACATTCAGGTATGCACAAATACAGTTACATAGATTATCATACATAGCAAATATGCGTAGACAACCCAGGATAACCCAAAAAAGTCAGTTCACTGAGTTTAATCATTTCTAACTTGGCACTTAAAGTAAGAGGCTTACGACTCCTCTTTTATCACAACTAAGCTTAGACGCCATAGTCAATGAGAGCCAACTAGTAAACGAAAGAGTAAAGACGAGAGAGAACGAGATATGGAGTTCAGAGAAGGTAAAAACAAACTGAACAGGTAGTGGCCGATCACTCGGTCAGGCGAAATGAATGCGATTAATACGTGTCCACTTTTAGTTCATTCACATACGTTTGTAAGAGTTTGTGAGACTTTTACCTCAAAATAATTTGTTTTATTATAATAATAATTACCTCACAATACAAATACTCTTACATTGTGTACAAGTTAGTACAAAATAAACAAACAGCAACACTCCCGTTCTCATGCAACACACTATTTTTAGAGTTAATGATAGTATTACCATTATTATTATCATGATAAAAAAGAAGTGCTAAACCCACAAGGGTCGTGAATAACTATATATGGAGTGAAGGCATATGAAAGGAATATTTTTCTACAGTTATCCCTCAATGTTTGACTAGAGAAAACGTAATTCTTCCGACACTTCTACAAAGTCGTTTGGTAAACAAATATCATATTTGTCAATTTTTATTCTGTGGGTGTATGTTTCATGTTTATATGCTATGTAACGCGTTTTTTTTAATTATTTTGAAGAAAATATCATAGATGAATTAATGAAAATGTCTATATTAACGTAAAATAAGACATTTAATGTGCCCAAGAGTGATTATTATTAATATAGTGGACCCTCGGTTAACGAATACCCCGGAAATCGTGCGATTATGTAAGTATAATTTTGTAAGTTCTTGTGGAAGTGTATTTTTGGGGGTCTGAAATAGACTAACCTACGTGAAATTTTTCCTTAAGGGAGTAAATTCGTTCGGTAATGGCCCTTGAGCAGACTTCAGGAGTGAAGTTTTTGCGAAACTCGGGGGTCCACTGTATTACGTAATGTTTTCCCTCCGCCCGGCAACACCATAGCATATAAACAGCATGTTTATATGCTATGTAACATGTTTCTTATATAATTTTGAAGAAAAAATCATAGATGGATTAATGAAAATGTCTATATTAACGTAAAATAAGACATTTAATGTGCCCAAGAGTGATTATTATTAATATTACGTAATGTTTTCCCTCCGCCCGGCAACACCATAGCATATAAACAGCATGTTTATATGCTTTGTAACGTGTTTCTTTTATAATTTTGAAGAAAATATCATAGATGGATTAATGAAAATGTCTATATTAACGTAAAATAAGACATTTAATGTGCGCAAGAGTGATTATTATTAGTATTACGTAATGTTTTCCCTCCGCCCGGCAACCACACCTACATAGCATATAAACAGCATGTTTATATGCTTTGTAACGTGTTTCTCATATAATTTTGAAGAATATATCATAGATGGATTAATGAAAATGTCTATATTGACGTAAAATTGGACATTTAATGTGCCCAAGAGTGATGATTACATAATAGAGAGATGTGCTCACGGAAAATGTAAACAAACCGGGTGGCGCGCGCCGTATCTGAAAGACGCTCGCTGTATACAAAAGTTTTGGTCATAATTTGAACTCGCCGTATGAACGGAACGCCGAAAGACGAAACGCCGAAAAGCGGGGCCCTACTGTAGTACAATAACACTGTGCTTATTTTCAAAAACACAATGCAAAAAGTTGAAGTTTTTGAAAAATCCATTGGATGCATAGTATTTTGGGCAGACTTAAAGTACAGTGGACCCCCGGATTACGTCATTTTTTCGTATAAGAATGCTGTTTAAGTGCCATTACCGAACGAATTTATTTCCATAAGGAATAATGTAAATTAGATTAGACCTTTTAGACCCCCAAAAATACACTTACAAAAGCACTTACAAAAATAAACTTACATAAAAGGGCGAGTTTGGAGACTATCGAAAACCAGGGGTCCACTGTATGACTAACACTACTTAACACAAACTACGACTAAAACTATTTAACACAAAAAATTATGTAGATATGAAGCTGAATTAATAAAAAAATAATTAGAAGCTGCATTATCTTTTTATATTTACAATATTCGATATGCAACAGTGAAAGAATTTTAGGTAATTTTGAAAAAATTAATATTATGTACTGTAGTTTGTAAGTACATGGTTGTAAGTATGTAAGTATATGGTTGTTAAGATGGTAGAAATGTTATGGTGTGAAGCTAGTGGTGCAGTTGTGAAGGATGTGGGTGGCTCAAGAGGCTAAATTTAACACCAGATGCAAATATTAGTTTTTTACTTTTACTATTGTATTGACCAGTATGTATGAAAGAAATTTCACATACATACTGAAAATCAAATGTGTGTAAAGATGATTAATTTTTTTTTTTCAGCATCTGATTTTTCAATATGATGTACTGTATACTAAAGCTACTAGAATCTTTAAATAAATATAAAGGAAATTAATAAATAAAGGGACACCTTGAGTACAGTTCTACTCCTGCAGCCACAAATATGCAATGCTTTCAGGTTTCGAGAAATTTTCAGTACATGTATTTATAGTAACTTGACATTCGAATTAAGAATTTCTACAAGACTAAATATCATAGTCCAGAAATACCAACATGGAAGATTATTCTTGAAGCGGTTTTTTGGCTTGTTGACTGGGAGTAGTGCAGCATCTGTACTCTTGTTGTAATTATCTGGTACACTCTGATGGAGAAAACATCATGGTTCCAATTAATAATACAATTTTCACAAGTGTTTTTACATTGTATTGAAGAAAAAATAAAGAACTTGATTATACACAAAGAAAATAATTTAATGTGTTAGCAATATACTGGAATACTATTTTTTTTTTTATTTTTTTTTATTAACACATCGGCCGATTCCCACCAAGGCAGGGTGGCCCGAAAAAGAAAAACTTTCATCATCATTCACTCCATCACTGTCTTGCCAGAAGGGTGCTTTACACTACAGTTATAAAACTGCAACATTAACACCCCTCCTTCAGAGTGCCGGCACTGTACTTCCCATCTCCAGAACTCAAGTCCGGCCTGCCGGTTTCCTGAATCCTTCATAAATGTTACTTTGCTCACACTCCAACAGCACGTCAAGTATTAAAAACCATATGCCTCCATTCACTCCTATCAAATACGCTCACACATGCTTGCTGGAAGTCCAAGCCCCTCGCACACAAAACTTCCTTTACCCCCCCTCCAACCTTTCCTAGGCCGACCCCTACCCCGCCTTCCCTCCACTACAGATTTATACACCTCGAAGTCACTCTGTCTCGTTCCATTCTCTCTACATGTCCAAACCACCTCAACAACCCCTCCTCAGCTCTCTGGACAATCGTTTTGGTAATCCCGCACCTCCTCCTAATTTCCAAACTCCGAATTCTCTGCATTATATTCACACCACACATTGACCTCAGACATGACATCTCCACTGCCTCAGCCTTCTCCTCGTTGCAACATTCATCACCCATGCTTCACACCCATATAAGAGCGTTGGTATAACTATACTCTCATACATTCCCTCTTTACTTCCATGGACAAGGTTCTTTGTCTCCACAGACTCCGAAGTGCTCCACTCACCCTTTTCCCCTCATCAATTCTATGATTCACCTCATCCTTCATAGACCCATCCGCCACATGTCCACTCCCAAATATCTGAATACATTCACCTCCTCCATACTTCTCCCTCCAATCTGATATCCAATCTTTCGTCACCTATTCTTTTTGTTATCCTCATCACCTTACTCTTTCCTATATTCACTTTCAATTTTCTTCTTTACACACCCTACCAAATTCATCCACCAACCTCTGCAGCTTCTCTTCAGAATCTCCCAAAAGGACAGTGTCATCAGCAAAAAACAACTGTGACAACTCCCACTTTGTATTTGCTTCTTTATCTTTTAGCCCAACACCTCTTGCCAAGACCCGCATTCACTTCTCTTACAACCCCGTCTATAAATATATTGAACAACCACGGTGACATCACACATCCTTGTCTAAGGCCCACTTTTACTGGGAAATAGTCCCCTTCCCTCCTACACACTCTAACCTGAGCCTCACTATCCTCATAAAAACTCTTCACTGCTTTCAGTAACCTTCCTCCTATTCCATACACCTGCAACATCTGCCACATTGCCCCCTATCTACCCTATCATACGCCTTTTCCAAATCCATAAATGCCACAAAAACATCTTTACCCTTATCCAAATACTGTTCACCTATATGTTTCACTGTAAACACTTGGTCTACACCCCCCTACCTTTCCTAAAGCCCCTTGTTCATCTGCTATCCTGCTTTCTGTTTTACTCTTAATTCTTTCAATAATAACTCTACCATACACTTTTTACCAGGTACACTCAACAGACTTATTCCCCCTATAATTTTTGCACTCTCTTTTGTCCCCTTTGCCTTTATACAAAGGAACAATACACGCCTCTGCCAATCCCTAGGTACCTTACCCTCTTCCATACATTTATTAAATAATAGCACCAACCACTCCAAAATTATATCCCCACCTGCTTTTAACATTTCTATCTTTATCCCATCAATCCCAGCTGCCTACTATTATATGTAAATATTGTACAGTAATGCCACTTATATAGAATTTGGAATTTTCAGTC
>WNWK01008834.1:0-35519 GCA_009830355.1 Cherax destructor | reverse complement strand
GAGTTCATTACCTTTGTAGCTTGTTAGTTCATTACCTTTGTAACTTGTTCAGCTATAAAAACTTTGGGTCCAGTCCCTGGACCCATTATGACCTCTGTAATCTTTTGACTACCGCCCACAGGATGGGTATGGGGTGTATAATAAAGATATCAAACTAAATACTGTACAAGATAATGACTTGAATGAAGAGGAAAAAACCTTAGTGTGTTTTAGAAAGAGGCTGAACAAACCTCAGAAATAGTAATACATTAAAACCCTGGTTTTTGTTTTTAATCCGTTCCAGAAGGTAGGCCGAAAACCGATTTGTACAAAAACTGAGGTAATATTTCCCATAAGAAATAATGTAAATCCAATTAATCTATTCCAGACACCCAAAAATACATTTTATAGAGATTAAATACAGTTTTACATACAGAAAACAATGAGAAATAAATATAAATGACTAATGAAATGGATAAATGAACATTTAAATCACTATTACATACGTACCTTTATTGAAGACTCTTGTTGGCGTATGGAAGAAGGCGAGGAGGGGAGAGGGAGTAGAAGTTATTGTTTGGAAGGGGAATCCCTCTCCATAAGGACTTAAGGTATCAAAGCCCTATCCGGGGTTACTTCCCTTCTTTGTCATTTACTGGCACTAGGACCAGCTTGAGAGTCACTGGACCCCTGTCGCACAAAAAATCTGTCCAGAGAGCTCTGTTTCTGGTGTATCTTTAAGATTTGCCTAAAATGGGACAAGGCATTGTCATTGAACATGTTGCAGACACGGCTTGCAACAGGTTTGTTTGGGTGATAATTCTCCATAAAACTTTGCACCTCAACATGACTCACGAAATCGTAATGACACGATTGCAAACAAACCATACCACGGGTGGGATTTGAACCCGCGGTCACAGAGTCTCAAAACTCCAGACCGTCGCCACTGGGCTAGCTGGCCCAACTCCTAACTCGAACAATTATGTAAGTGTATTGTTGTAAGTCTATTTTTTGGGGTCTAAAACGGACTAATCTAATTTACATTCGTCCTTGTGGGAACAAATTCGTTCGGTAACGGCACTCGAACAGCCTTCTGGAAAGAATTATTGGTGAAAAGTGGCTTACGGGACGGTCTGGAGTTTTGAGACTCTGTGACCGCGGGTTCGAACCCCACCTGTGGTAGTATGGTTTGCACCTCACTCCACTTCGCACAAATGTCCTTAATCACTGAAGAAGGCACATTCTTCCCTCTCTCTTCCTCCTCCTTTGAAGCAATTTCCTCAGCTGAGATCTGTTGCTGTTCCAGTTGAAGGTCTTGCAGCTTTTCCATCATTAGCTCTTCCCTGTGGTTCTCCACCAACTCTTCCACATCCTGGCCACTCACATCCAACCCCATGGATTTCTATCGTGCTTCTCACCTTCTTTAAAACAATGAATTACGTATTACAAAATGTTTTGGAAGAATGCGCAGGATAATGCTTACTGCATGAGTAACAAAGCAAGACTGAGTCACAAATGTATGAGCGGCTGCATCCTGCCGGTAGGCGGACGCATCTGGTACAGACGATTTCCGAGCGGATGTTTGAAAACAGGGATTAAAACCCCGGACGAAAACCGGGGTTTTACTGTATACTTCTTCTGTCAACAAACTGGCCGTATCCCACTGAGGCAGGGTTCCCCAAAAAGAAAAACTAAAGTTTCTTTTTTAAATTTAGTAATGTATACAGGAGAAGGGGTTATATGCCCCTGTTAGTTGTCTCTTACAACACGCATGGCTTACGGAGGAAGAATTCTATTCCAACTCCCCATGGAGATAAAAGGAAATAAACAAGACCAAGAACTAGTAAGAAAATAGAAGAAAAGCCAGAGGGGTGTGTATATATACGTATATGCTTGTACATGCAAGTGTAGTGTGACCTAAGTGTAAGTAGAAGTAGCAAGACGTACCTGAAATCTTGCATGTTTATGAGACAGAAAAAAGACACCAGCAATCCTACCATCATGTAAAACAATTACAGGTGTAAAACAATTACAGGAGAAATAGTAATTACAGTGGACCCCCAGTTAACGGCCATAATTCGTTCCAGAATGCTGTTCAAGTGCCATTAGCAAACAAATTTTCCCTTAAGGAATAATGTAAATTAGAATAGTCCTTTTAGACCCCCAAAAATACACTTACATAATTGTTCGAGTTTAGAGCAGTACGTAAACCGGGGGTCCACTGTATATTCATTTAATCAAAGAGAGTCAAATAAGGTTATTTCCAGAGAGCTTCCTTGCTATCATTTTGAGGATTGGAAACATTTCTCAGAATGATGAAAAATGTAGCAATTTCATTCTTTTCTGCTAAGTTTACACCCAGCATTTGACAAATTTTCATATACATACAGTGGTACCCTGATTTACGTAATTAATTCGTTCCAGAATGCTGTTCAAGTGCTGTTACCAAACGAATTTGTTCCCATAAGGAATAAAAGACTGTTGAGCAGACTTCAGGATGTACATGTTTATAGAGGGGCCACAGATATATCAGATCACTTTTTAGTTATAGCTACAGTGGGAGTAAAAGGTAGATGGGATACAAGGAAAATAGAAGCAGTAAGTAAGAGAGAGGTGAAGGTTTATAAACTAAAAGAGGAGGCAGTTAGGGTAAGATATAAACAACTATTGGAGGATAGATGGGCTAGTGAGAGTGTAGCCGTGCTGTATAACCCTTGTGGTTTAGCGCTTCTTTTGATTATAATAATAATAATAATAATAATAATAATAATAATAATAATAATAATAATAATAATAATAATAAAAATAGTGAGAGTGTAGGCAATGGGGTCGAAGATGTATGGGGTAGGTTTAAAAATGTAGTGTTAGAGTGTTCAGCAGAAGTTTGTGGTTACAGGAAAGTGGGTGCGGGAGGGAAGAAGAGCGATTGGTGGAACGATGATGTAAGGAGAGTAGTAAGGGAGAAAAAGTTAGCATATGAGAGGTTTTTACAAAGTAGAAGTGATGCATGGAGGGAAGAGTATATGGAGAGAAAAAGAGAGGTTAATTAAGAGAGTGGTGAAGCAATGTAAAAAGAGAGCAAATGAGAGAGTGGGTGAGATGTTATCAACAAATTTTGTTGAAAATAAGAAAAAGTTTTGGAGTGAGATTAATAAGTTGAGGAAGCCTAGGGAACAAATGGATTTGACAGTTAAAAATAGGATAGAAGAGTTATTAAAGGGAGAGTTAGAGGTATCAGGAAGATGGAGGGAATATTTTGAGGAGTTGTTAAATGTTGATGAAGACAGGGAAGCTGTGATTTCGTGTATAGGGCAAGGAGGAATAACACCTTGTAGGAGTATGGAAGAGACAGTTGTGAGTGTGGCGGAAGTTCGTGAGGCAGTGGGTGGAATGAAAGGGGGTAAGGCAGCTGGGATTGATGGGATAAAGATAGAAATGTTAAAAGCAGGTGGGGATATAGTTTTGGAGTGGTTGGTGCTATTATTTAATAAATGTATGGAAGAGGGTAAGGTACCTAGGGATTGGCAGAGAGCGTGTATAGTTCCTTTGTATAAAGGCAAAGGGGACAAAAGAGAGTGCAAAAATTATAGGGGAATAAGTCTGTTGAGTGTACCTGGTAAAGTGTATGGTAGAGTTATTATTGAAAGAATTAAGAGCAAGATGGAGAGCAGGATAGCAGATGAACAAGGGGGCTTTAGGAAAGGTAGAGGGTGTGTAGACCAAGTGTTTACAGTGAAACATATAGTTGAACAGTATTTGGATAAGGGTAAAGAGGTTTTTGTGGCATTTATGGATTTGGAAAAGTCGTATGATAGGGTGGATAGGGATGCAATGTGGCAGATGTTGCAGGTGTATGGAATAGGAGGTAGGTTACTGAAAGCAGTGAAGAGTTTTTATGAGGATAATGAGGCTCAGGTTAGTGTGTGTAGGAGGGAGGGGGACTATTTCCCAGTAAAAGTGGGCCTTAGACAAGGATGTGTGATGTCACCGTGGTTGTTCAATATATTTATAGATGGGGTTGTAAGAGAAGTGAATGCGAGGGTCTTGGCAAGAGGTGTGGGGTTAAAAGATAAAGAATCAAATACAAAGTGGGAGTTGTCACAGTTGCTTTTTGCTGATGACACTGTGCTTTTGGGAGATTCTGAAGAGAAGTTGCAGAGGTTGGTGGATAAATTTGGTAGGGTATGTAAAAGAAGAAAATTGAAAATGAATATAGGAAAGAGTAAGGTGATGAGGATAACAAAAAGATTGGGTGACAAAAGATTGGATATCAGATTGGAGGGAGAGAGTATGGAGGAGGTGAATGTATTCAGATATTTGGGGTGGACATGTCAGCAGATGGGTCTATGAAGGATGAGGTGAATCATAGAATTGATGAGGGGAAAAGGGTGAGTGGTGCACTTCAGAGTCTGTGGAGACAAAGAACTTTGTCCATGGAAGTAAAGAGGGGAATGTATGAGAGTATAGTTATACCAACATTCTTATATGGGTGTGAAGCATGGGTGATGAATGTTGCAATGAGGAGAAGGCTGGAGGCAGTGGAGATGTCATGTCTGAGGTAAATGTGTGGTGTGAATATAATGCAGAGAATTCAGAGTTTGGAAATTAGGAGGAGGTGCGGGATTACCAAAACTATTATCCAGAGAGCTGAGGAGAGGTTGTTGAGGTGGTTCAGACATGTAGAGAGAATGGAATGAGACAGAATGACTTCGAGAGTGTATAAATCTGTAGTGGAGGGAAGGCGGGGTAGGGGTCGGCCTATGAAAGGTTGGAGGGAGGGGGTAAAGGAGGTTTTGTGTGAGAGGGGCTTGGACTTTCAGCAAGCATGTGTGAGCGTATTTGATAGGAGTGAATGGAGACAAATGGTTTTTAATACTTGACGTGCTGTTGGAGTGTGAGCAAAGTAATATTTATGAAGGGATTCAGGGAAGCCGTCGGGACGGACTTGAGTCCTGGAGATGGGAAGTACAGTGTCTGCACTCTGAAGGAGGGGTGTTAATGTTGCAGTTTTATAACTGTAGTGTAAAGCACCTATCTGGCAAGACAGTGATGGAGTGAATGATGATGAAAGTTTTTCTTTTTCGGGCCACCCTGCCTTGGTGGGAATTGGCCGATGTGTTAATAAAAAAAAGGAATAATGTAAATTAGATTAGTCCTTTTAGACCCACAAAAATACACTTACAAAAGCACTTACAAAAATACACTTACATAATTGTTCGAGTTTGGAGGAGTACGTAAACCGGGGGTCCACTGTATTAACTCATTGCAGTAAGAGAGAAGTGAGAGTTTATAAATTCAAGGAGGTCAGTGGGCTAGAGAGAGAATAGGTAATGAGTAGTATGTCAAAGAGGTACGTATTGTGTAGATTTAAGAATGTAATGTTTGAGTATGCAGCAGAATTTTTTGGATATAGGAGGATGTGTGTGGAAGGGAATGACGAGGTAAAGAGAGTGGTAAGGTCGAAAATATTATCATATGAGAGGTTTTTATAAAACAGAAGTGATACGAGGGTAAAAGAGAGGTTAAGAGAGTAGTGAGGGAGTTTAAAAGGAGAGCAAATGTGAACGATGGCTCTGAAGAGGTTATCCTAGTAAATGATGGCTCTGAAGAGGTTATCCTAGTAAATGATGGCTCTGAAGATGTTGTCCCTATGAATGATGGCTCTGATGAATGGGTGAGGTTTTGTAAACAAATTTTGCTGAGAATAAGAAAAATGTTTTGGGGTGAGATTAAGTTGAGAATGCCTAATGAACAAATAGATTTAGCAATTAAAAACAAAAGAGGGGCATTATTTGATGGGGAGGTGGAGGTATAAGGAAGATGGAGGGAATATTTTGAGGAGCTGTTAAATGTTGAAGCAGAGAGGAAGGCAGTGATTTCATGTATTGGGCAGAGAGGTATTGCATCTTTCAGGAGTGAGGAAGAGCCAGATGTGAATGTGTGTGAGGCAGTGGATGAAATGAAAGGGGGGTAGAGCAGATGGGATTGATAGGATCCAGACAAAAATGTTAAAAGCAGGTGGGGATATAGTTTTGGAGTGGTTGGTGCATTTGTTCAATAAATAAATGAAAAGGGAAGGATGGTACTTAGGGTTTGGCAGAGAGTGTCCATAGTTTCTTTGTATAAAGGAAAAAGGGGTAAAAGAGAGTAAGAATTATAGGGGGTAGGCCTGTTGAGTATACCAGGTAGTGTATGGTAGTTATTATTGAAAAAATTATGGATACGACAGAGAACAAGATCGCAGATGAACAAGACGATTTTAGGAAGGGTAGGGATGTGTAGATCAAGTGTTTACACTAAAGCATTCAAGTGAACAATATTTAGATAAAGGTTAGGAAGTTTTCATTGCATTCATAGATTTAGAAAAGGCATATGATAGGGTGAATAAGGGAGCAATGTGATAGATGTTGAAAGTGTATGGAATAGGTGATAGATTACTTGAAGCAGTTAAGGGCGTTTATGAGGATGATGAGACTCGGGTTAAGGTATGTAGGAGAGAGGAATATTATTTTCCAGTAAAAGTAGGCCTGATGTCACCATGGTTGTCTAACATTTATAAGTGGAATTGTAAAAGAGATTGTAGGAGATATATGTTATTATACTATAAAGGATATATACTAGGAATAAGGTAAAAAGAGTTATTTACATTTACATGTAAGCTCTCTTCTTGAACTGGCTCATGCTATGACTGTTTTTGACATGTGCAGGCAGTCAGTTCCATTCCTTTATTGCTGTACAATAAAAGGTGTTTGAAGCCTGGCCACTGACTGTGGGAACTACAAAGTTGTGCTCTCTCCCCCATTGTACCTTGTTCAGCTATCAAAACTTTGGGGCCCAGTCTCTGGACCCTATATATACCTCTGTAATCTGCAAATACCTTTGTAACTTGTCATGATTGTGACCATCTGAGTTCATTACCTTTGTAACTTGCTCAGCTATCAAACTTTGAGGTCCAGTCCCTGGACCCATTATGTACCTCTGTAATCTTTTGACTACCGCCCACAGGATGGGTATGGGGTGCATAATAAAGATATCAAACTAACTCTCCCTAGTACTATGACTGCTTTGGTTCCCAGCCTTGACAAAATTGGCAGCAAGATATTCTGGACACTGTTTGTGAGCAATTTTATAAACTTGATTCAACTTAAGTTGTTTTACTCTGTCTTCAATATTCAGCATATCCAATTGTTGTAATTCATCCTGGCCTACATGTTCTCTTGGGCCCAGGTCCAGGATGAATCTTACCATTTTGTTCTGGGTGATTTGCAGCTTATCTTTCAGTTTTTTTGTCAAGGCAGAGTACCATAAAGAGCAAGCGTAGTCCATATGACATTGTATAAGGGCTAGACATAGGGTCCTGCGAGCCTCAGTAGGTAGACACTGTGCTTGTCTGTAGATGAACTTCAGTCTGGCATTCGCTTTCTTTACTACACTGTTCCCTATCAATTCTCCTGACATGCATGGGTCAAAGGGGATTCCCAGATATTTTACTGAGAAAACTGAAGTGATGGATTCCCCATTACACCGGACATTAAAATTATTTACCCTTCTCAGTTTATATTTCGTGCCAAAGAGTATGGCTTTTGTTTTCCCGAGGTGTAACTAACCATTTGCTGCCGGACTCCAGTTCCAGTGTTAATACATTAGCTATATCTTGTGGGTCTTTATCTGACACTAACAGAGCACTGTCATCCGCATACAGTAGGAGTTTGCACTTGACACTGATGGGCATATCATTTACATAACACAGGAATAATAAGGGACCCACAATACTACCTTGGGGAACTCCACATGCTATCGGCAGTGGTTCTGATTCTGTTTTGTTGATTTTGACAATTTGTTTCCTATTGCTAAGATAGGACTTAAACCAGTCTATGGAACCCATGCCGATAGCTTGAAGTTTCTTACATAATAAATTGTGGTTGACAGTATCGAAGGCCTTTTGCAAGTCTAAAGTTACCATTCCTATGAGGTTCCCTATTGACATTTCAAGGAAGGGTGTATATGAAAATCTGTAGTGGAGGGAAGGAGGGGTAAGGATTATTCTAGGAAGGGCTGTTAGAGTGTGAGCAATGTAAAATTTATGAGAGGATTCAGAGAAACCGGTTAGCTGGACTTGAGTCCTGGAGGTGGGAAATACAGTGCCTGCACTCTGAAGAAGGGGTGGAGATATTGCAGTTTAGAGGGTCATCTGAGCTGAAGTGCAACATATATGTACGAGAATAAATTTCTTGAGTTAACTATGATTACAACCCAGTCAACATCAGAGAGCACTCACCTGTATTCCTCAAATACTTGCGGGAGAAATTGTTTTGGCTTCTCATTCTTTATCTCATTCTTCCCTACTCACCCAAAACTAAATAATCATACTATAAACAACTTTCAAAAATGCTCAATATTACTTTCCTATAAGATAATTTCAATTTTTAATAATATGTTACTATTATGTTACCCCTACTCACCCAAAACTAAATACTCATACTATAAGTTACTGTCAAAAATGCTCAATGTTATTTTCCTTAAGATAATCTCAATTTCATATTACCATTCTCCTAAACACTTGTTACAATCTAATATCATCATATAATAATTTTAACAGTATAATATCATCATATTGTAATTTGAAAACAAATTTTAACTAGAATAAACTCAATAAATTTCTCTAATATTATGAGGTCGATCACCATGCCCAGCCCTTCTAGGGCAGGGTAGGTGCCAAGGCTGGAGCTTGCTACCATCTACGGCTCGCAAGCCTGCCCTTCCCGTCAGCCTCCTTGGGGCGGGGAAGGTGGCAGACCAGAGGGGCCTAGCAACTATCTACCTACGTGCTTGTGGGCGAATATGGCTAGGCCTGGGACTAGGCCTGGGACTAGTTGGTCCCACCGCTGAGGGGTACTCCCACGCCAGGGAGCCGGAGCCGGGTCGCCATCTGGTAAAAACCCGGGCCGGGAGAATTCCCGGTGAATCAACACCTCCTCCTCCTCTAATATTATGGAATGTGACATCCAGTAGTTAGACTGTTGGGTTTAGTCTTGACTCTTTCTCTTCTACTTCAGCTCTTCCTCTCACCGGCTATTCTTCGTCTGTCCCCACTTCCCCCTCGCCCCTAGTGGGTCCTTACCTGAGAGTCTGAACTGAACTGAACTAATATTATGGTCGATCACCATGCCCAGCCCTTCTAGGGCAGGGTAGGTGCCAAGGCTGGAGCTTGCTACCATCTGCAGCTCGTAAGCCTGCCCTTCCCATTAGGGAAGGTGGCAGACCAGAGAGGCCTAGCATCTATCTACCTCCATGCCTCGTGCTGGTGGGGAATGTGGCTAGGCCTGGGGCCAGTTGGTCCCACCGGTGAGGGGTATCGCCTCCCATGGGAGACATAGGTCTCTGACAGTACCACGCCAGGGAGCCAGAGCCGGGTCGCCATCTGGTAAAGACCTGGGCCGGGAGAATTCCCGGTGAATCAACACCTCCTCCTCCTCTAATATTATGTACATAGTCTATAAGTCACTAGATTAAGCTGCCCCTAATGCCATGGCATGTCAGTGGCTCTCCTTGCACTCAGTTTATATTGTAACTACCAATACCTATGTAATCTGCAATGAAATAAAATTGACTTTACTTTACTTTTACTATTAGGATTGGGTTTCACTTCTTAATAGTATTAGCATCACCTTGCTCCACCAAAACAGTAACTACATGAAATTCTCGTACTCCTTCATATGCGGTTTTGAAACCTGTATGTGGGTCTGTGTATTTCCACTAGCTGGGTTAAGACTTGGTTCTTTTTCTAACCTAGCGACTCTTTCATGAAACTTATCCCTACTCAGTCTCCACAAGGGTTTTTACATAAAAGTTGGCAAGTGCATATGTGTCACTCCGCCGGACGACACTGAGGAACCTCATGGGAAGGCGGAGCATTTTCAAGAAACTCCGGAAGCTGTTCCAGGTTTCATATACAGTATGTCTATACTGTTTGTGTGAAAGACGTTACAATTTAAATTCGTTATAAAAAGCACTCCTCGAGGAAAGTTCCTTAATGCCAGTGTGGGGCTCTTTATGCTAGGCATTGAACTTATTCTCACCCTCCTTGAATCCCCACACTATAAACCATATAGGTTTAGTGCTTCCCCTAAAAAACAGCAATAATAATATAAAAATATATGATTGTCAATCAAAAAAAAAAAACATTAAGCAATTAATCAGTGAAAACAATCAACACCCAGTGTAGGAAGACACACCACAGAGTAGAGGTGAACCATGACAGACAGGTCTTACTGGTATTTATTATCCAGCAGTGTCCTCTGTGTTTACCTTGTGGTGGCATTTTGGGTGGCTGCTGGGCTATTTAGAGACAATGATATGTCACTGGTAACTATAAACAAAGTAAACAAGCCTTGGTCTGTTTTTATTTGTGGGATCCCACCGACACTAATGGATTTATTGGTGGTGTGGGTGACAGTAGTGTGCACCTGAGTTAGGCATGCGTATGTCGTCTTGTTGCTCCTCTAACAACAGAGTGCACTAGAGTTCTGCACCTGTAGGCCATTTTGCTGCTCCTTTAACAGTGTGCACCAGAGTTCTGTATGTGCATGTCTTGTTCCTTCAACGGTGTGCACGAGAGTTCTGCACGTGCATGTCTTATTGCTCCTTCAACAACAGTGTGCACCAGGGTTCTACACGTGTATGTCATCTTGCTGCTTTTTCAATAACTGTGCACCAGAGTTCTGTACATGCATGTCTTGTTGCTTCTTCAACATCTGTGCACCAGAGTTCTGCTCCTCTAACATCTACTAAATACTCTGCTATTTAGTTGACAAACCTTCTACCTAATATTGCCTTTCCTTAATGTACAATATTTTATCGTGGACCTGGAGTATACCTGGAGAGGGTTTCGGGGTCAATGCCCCAGCCGCCCGTTCTGTGACTAGGCTTCATGGTGAAATCAGAGCCTGATCAACCACGCTGTTACTGTTGGCCGCACGTAAACCGACGCATGAACCACAGCCCGGTTGGTCAGGTACTGACTTTAGGTGTCTGTCTAAGTGTCTTCTTGAAGATAGCCAGGGGTCTATTGGTAATCTCCCTTTATGTATGCTGGGAGGCAGTTGAACAGTCTTGGGCCCCTGTCACTTAATGTGTTGTCTCTTATCGTGCTAGTGGCGCCTCTGCTTTTCATTAGGTGGATGTTGCATCATCTGCCGAGTCTTTTGCTTTCATAGGGAGTGATTTTTGTTTGCAAATTTGGTACTAATCCCTCTAGGATTGTCCAAGTGTATATAATAATGTATCTCTCCCTCCTGCGTTCCAGGGACCTGGTGAAAAGTCTTTCTTTTTTTCCTTCGGCGACCAGCGTATTATTTTGTATCCCCTTGACAATTTTTTTCTTCCTCCAGTTTTCATTTATAACTTGAGAACTCCTGATCTGATCGGCTTCAAATTTTGAATATTGGTTAACTGTAAGTAGAGAAAGTCATGCAACTAATGTCACATGCAGGTGCCCTCTGGTAACTTATGTAGATCATGCCTATTTTGGTTTTGGTGCGATAACTTTACAAAACCTTTTTTTTTTTTTTTGATCACCTGCAAATCTTTAACACTGGTATACGTATCCTACTTAAATGAAAGTTTGAATTGTTATTGGTGTATGTAGGTGTGAATCTAACAATTTTATTTTTAAGATGGTGTGATTCTTATACAATTACTGATATAGCTTATGGTACGTTTTAAGATTAGGCTGTATACGTGCAGATTTGTCAACACAATAAACCAGGAGTTGTTGGGTTCCATACAATAACCGGAGAATGCCTTTCTGGTCGGCCTCAAACCATCAGTGATGGCGAGTTGCTCAGTTAGGTTAGGATCGTCAGGAAACAGGACAAGTGTTTCCTGATGAAGGCCTCAAGTCAGATGATGAACCGCCATTGGAGCTTAAGGTCATCTGACCGAGGCCTTCTGCTGGCTTACCGATCCACCCACTTAAGAAGACTCACAATTTTTTGCCCTTGTAAGTTTTAATTTATCAGTTTGCTAAAAAAAACCTCTGCATTATCCTTAAACTTACTGCCTTTGTTTACCTAGCGGTAAGTAGGTACCTGGGTGTTAGTAGAATGTTGTGGGTAGCATCCTGAGATAAAAGGATTAAAGGACCCGATAGATAAGACCGACAGTCCTGGATAACGCAAACTTTATTAGGTATCTCCTATTATTGTAACTGATTTTCACAGTTGAGTTACTTATCTGGTTGGTTTGTCAGGAAACAGGACAAGAGTTACTTAGCTGTTTCAACTCAAGGTTATAATCATCATTGATTCCTGTAACTTAAGATTTTCTTCGGATTTTTAACCCCGGAGGGTTAGCCACCCAGGATAACCCAAGAAAGGCAGTACGTCATCAAGGACTGTCTGTCTTATTTCCATTGTGGTCCTCAGTCTTGTCCCCAGGATGCGACCCACACCAGTCGACTAACACCCAGGTACCTACTTGCTAGGTGAACAGGACAACAGGTATAAGGAACCGCGTGGAAATGTTTTCACCCCGCCAGGAATCGAACCCGGACCCTCAGCGTGTGAAGCGAGAGCTTTGCCAGCCAGGCCACGGGGCTTTAGATAGTAGCAAGATTTTACAAGACCCCAATTTAAATAAGTAATTTTGCCTGACTTTTTTTGGGTTATCCTATGTAATGTACACTATGATAATTGTACTTATATGTACCTGTACCTAAATAAACTTAATCCATTGTGTGCCTTGTCATTTTTATTATTATACCGCTAACAGGATAGATATGGGGTGCACAATTAAGCTGTAAAGCTAACAAACCGATGGGTCACTTCTGCCAACAAGCGGTACTGCAGGAGCCTGTGGACTCGATACAAATAGTGTGCTCAAAAATACTAGCATTAGACTAAACTATATACGTACTGTACTTAAATTTTCAAAAATATTTTTAGGTTTAGTATCTCTGTCAGCATACACAGAAAACGTGGTAGTTGGTGATACGTTTTCTGCTAAATGTTTATGACTAACTTTAAAAGTTTACGTTGAGGCTTTGGCTAGTTAAGATTAACTAAGTTTATTCAGTTACAGGTACACATAAATATAGTTACATAAATTTTCATACAAAGCAGCATATGTGTAGATTACCCAGGATAACCCAAGAAAGTCAGAGTGACTTATTACCATTGGGGTTCTTGTAATACCTTGTTATTTAACATTAAAATGAGATATGCTAGGAATAAGGTAAACCGAGTTTTACATCAAACAGAAGATAAATCACAGTAATAAGGATTAAGGAGATTATTTCCTTGCACAGTTTACAATGTGTAATTACAATATTGATTTGCTAAGTGCAAAGAAAGCCACTATCATGCCGAGGCATTTCGGGCAAATACATGTATGATAGTTATATCAGAAATCACTCTCCTCCCTTTCTGTCGCTACATTCATTAAGTACCTTTTGGGTCTCTTCTTGAACTGGTTCATGCTGTGACACGCTTTGACATGTACAGGCAGTTTCTTCCACTTCTTTACTGTTGTACAATAAGTTAAGGACCCCAGTGGAAATAAGTCACCCTGTCTGACTTTTTTGGGTTATCCTAGGTTCTCTACACATATGCTGTTATGTATGATAATATATGTAACTGTATTTGTGTACACCTGAATAAACTTACTTACTTACAAGCCTGGCCACTGACTGTGGGTACTACAAAGTTGTAGATGAATGGTTCAAAGAACCGACAACCCCTGTCAATTTGGATTCAGGAACAACAAGAGCACAAACGATGCTATTATACACATGCTAGAGTTAATATACACCGCACTTGAGAAGAAAGAAGTCCCATTGGGAATCTTCATTGATCTACGCAAAGCTTTTGATACAGTCGACCATGATTTACAGCTCACAAAATTAGCACACTATGGTATAAGGGGGCACCCACTCAACTACCTAAAGTCATACCTTAGCAACAGAAGCCAATACGTGTACACAAATGGAGCGAACTCTTCCACACAAATTACAGTCGGAGTCCCTCAAGGAAGTGTCCTGGGACCACTCCTATTCTTCATTTACATAAATGACCTACCACCTCAACTTGCAATCCAACAACTACTCAAACCCATATTATTTGCAGATGACACAACAATGTCTACTCTCACCCAAATCCAGTCATACTGGCCAACACTGTTAATGCCGAATTACAGAAAATATCAACATGGATGACGACTAACAAGCTTACTCTCAATACTGACAAGACCTACTTCATACAGTTTGGAAACAAAGCCACAAATGTTCCACTTAACATAACGCTCAATGGTTCACCCATCACAAGGCTCACAAATTCCTTACACACATTCCAAACACACATACAACAAATTTCCAAGAAAATCTCAAAGACAGTAGGCATATTATCAAAGATACGCTACTATGTGCCTCAATCAGCTCTCCTTGCACTATATCACTCGCTCATCTACCCATATCTCACTTATGGAATCTGTGCATGGGGATCAACAACAATAAATCACCTTAGACCACTCATAACCCAGCAAAAGGCTGCAGTCAGAATGATAAATTCCCACTCTAGACAGCATACTCCACCAATATTCAAAAGCCTAAAACTACTCACCATAAAGAACATTCACACTTATTCTTGTGCCTACTACATACAGTGGTACCTCGACTTACGATATTTTTTCATTCCAGAATGCTGTTCAAGTGCCATTACCAAACGAATTTATCCCCATAAGGAATGATGTAAAATAGACTTGTCCTTTTAGACCCCCAAAATTACACTTACAAAAGCATTTAAAAAAATAAACTTACATAAAAGGGTGTGTTTGGGGACCATCGTAAGTCAAGGTACCACTGTACATAGAACTCTACATTCTAATATAAACCCTCCGCTCAAAATTCTCCTCGCCAACCTTAATAGGACCCATGACCACAACACTAGACACAGATCACTTTTTTATATACCCAGTGTCCATATCAACCTACGTAAGAATTCTATGCACATAAAGGGCCCCAGAATCTGGAATTCATTACCAGTAAATACTAAAATAACCTTGTCTGAAAATTAATTTAAGACTACTCAAAAACCACCTACTCACCCTAAACTAAATAATCATACTGTAAATTACTTTCAAAAATGCTCAATGTTATTTTCCTATTAAAATAATTTCAATTTTTACTATTATGTAACCACCTACTCACCCTAAACTAAATACTCATACTGTAAGTTACTCTCAAAAATGCTCAATGTTAGTTTCCTTAAAATAATTTCCATTTTTACTATTATAATACCATCCTACTAAACACTTGTTACAATGTAATATCATCATACTGTAATTTGAACAATGTATTATCATCATATTGCAATTTGAACGATCTAATAAGACAAACTTACTCAATTTCTCTAATATTATGTTCATAGTCTATAAGCCATTAGATTAAGCTGCCCCTAATGCCATGGTATACCAGTGGCTCTCCTTGCACTTCAATTTATGATTGTAATAACATAACCTATGTAAACTAGCAATGAAATAAATATTTGTATTTGTACTATACAAATGGCACAACAGTACTAAGTTCGGAAGATTTGACACACACACAGTATTAATGTACAATGCGGTCTAGAATCTACACAATTTGAAATGTTAAATGCAAAATTATTATTAATTAATAAATTGTGTAGTTTTCACTTGCCAGTGTAAAGAATCAGATCAACCCCCAGAGTATTATTTGTTGTGAAAATTTCATGACTGTCCTTACTGTGTTTCTTGCCAATTTTTTTATTTTCAACAAGTCGGCCGTCTCCCACCGAGGCAGGGTGACCCAAAAAGAAAGAAAATCCCCAAAAAGAAAATACTTTCATCATCATTCAACACTTTCACCACACTCATACATAATCACTGTCTTTGCAGAGGCGCTCAGATACGACAGCTGAGAATAGTCCCTCCCAGCTGTCACTATCCCAGACCCCTCCTTTAAAGTGCAGGCATTGTACTTCCCATTTCCAGGACTCAAGTCCAACTAAATCAATTAACTGGTTTCCCTGAATCCCTTCACAAAATGTTACCCTGCTCACACTCCAACAGATCGTCAGGTCCCAAAAACCATTCATTGCCAAAGAAACTGTCATTGCCAAAGAAACCCTGCCTGTATCCAAATTCAAAACGATGCTAAAAAAATCACCTTCTCACCCAAAGCTAAATGCTCAATATCAAACATTCTCAACAAAGTAGAATAATCACTTAATGTTATGAATGTTAATGTTATGAATAATACATACTAAGCTAACTATTACCATAACATTTACATTATAATGACCACGTAAACTGTAACTGCAATGCAACTACAGTGGACCCCCGAGTTTCGTAAAAACTTCACTCCTGAAGTCTGCTCAAGTGCCATTACCGAACGAATTTACCCCCTTAAGGAAAAATGTCACGTAGGTTAGTCTATTTCAGACCCCCAAAAATACTTTTCCACAAGCACTTACAATATTATACTTACATAAATGTACGATTTCCGGGGTTTACGAAACTCGGGGGTCCACTGTAATTGTTTTAAATTGTTATCTCACTCAATTAGTTGCATTGCTACAATTAATTGATATGTTCAACTTATATTCAAACTTTATAACTTAGATACGCAATTATACTAATTTTATAAATTGTCAACCATAACTTTTTACCATGTAGTCTAGAATAAAGTAGTCTTAAGAATGCCCGCAATGCACAGCATATTAGGGGCTTTTGGCATGTACATCTCATTAAGAAATATATCTTGTCTACCATGTATCATTGTACCATGTCTCAATAAAGTATTATTATTCGTCTCCATTCACTCCAATCTAACACGCTCACACATGCTTGCTGGAAGTCCAAGCCCCTCGCCCACAAAACCTCCTTTACTCCCTCCCTCCAACTTTTTCTAGGACGACCCCTACCCCGCCTTCCTTCCCCTACAGATTTATACGCTCTCCAAGTCATTCTACTTTGATACATTCTCTCTAAATGACCAAACCACCTCAACAACCCCTCTTCAGCCCTCTGACAAATACTTTTAGTAACTCCACACCTTCTCCTAATTTCCACATTCCGAATTTTCTGCATAATATTTACATCACACATTGCCCTTAGACAGGACATCTCCACTGCCTCCAGCCTCCTCCTCGCTGCAGCATTTGCAACCCATGCTTCACACCCATACAAGAGTGTTGGTACCACTATACTTTCGTACATTCCCTTCTTTGCCTCCATGGATAACGTTTTTTGTCTCCACAGATACCTCAATGCACCACTCACCTTTTTTCCTTCATCAATTCTATGGTTAACCTCATCCTTCATAAACCCATCCGCTGACATGTCAACTCCCAAATATCTGAAAACATTTACTTCTTCCATAATCCCTCTCTCCAATGTGATATCCAATTTTTCTTTATTTAAATCGTTTGATACCCTCATCACCTTACTCTTATCTATGTTCACTTTCAACTTTCTACCTTTACACACTCTCCCAAACTCGTCCACTAACCTTTGCAACTTTTCTTTAGAATCTCACATAAGCACAGTATCATCAGCAAAAAGTAACTGTCAACTCCCATTTTGCATTTAATTCCCCATAATTTAATCCCACACCTCTCCCCAACATTTACTTCTTTTACAACCCCATCTATAAATATATTAAACAACCATGGTGACATTACACATCCCTGTCTAAGACCTACTTTTACCAGGAAGTAATCTCCCTCTCTCCTACACACCATAACCTGAGCCTCACTATCCTCATAAAAACTCTTTACAGCATTCAGTAACTTACTACCTATTCCATACACTCGCAACATTTGCCTCATTGCTCCCCTAGCCACTATCATATGCCTTTTTTAAATCCATAAATGCAATGAAAACTTCCCTACCTTTATCTAAATACATACTGTTCACATATATGCTTCAATGTAAACACTTGATCTACACATCCCCTACCCCACTCTAAAGGCTCCTTGCTCATCTCCAATCCTACTCTCTATCTTACCTCTAATTCTTTCAATAATAACCCTACCGTACACTTTACCTGGTATACTCAGTAAACTTATTCCCCTATAATTCTTACAATCTCTTATCCCCCTTCCCTTTATATGAAGGAACTATACATGTATTTATGATTATTTTTATTATTATTGTGGTCACCTGTAAATGACTTGTAAATATCCTTATTACTGTAAAAGCCGTAAATTGACTTCAGAAAATGTATTGAAGTATGAAGATCCGTGCATGTTGATGTTCTATTATTGTGGGTTTCAATGTGTTTTCACTAGAATTTCCGTTTAGTGGTAATACAGAGTATAGTTCATTTTTTATGTATAGTGGACCCCTGAGTTTCGTGAGCCTCGCGCTTCGTGAAATTTGACTTTCGGGTACTTTTTTCATGAAAATATATCTTCACGTTTCGTGATTTGCCTCACGATTCGGTGGTGGTAAAGAACGCGTCTGTAGTGGCCTCCACCGTCTGCGCACACACAAAAGCGCCCCACACACCATTCAGAGGCAGTCTGGCATTGTTTATCAGCGAGTGACCATCTCCCCACGCATTCATAAGATACATTTCATAATATTCCATTCATTTTTGTGCTTGCAACTACTAAATAAGCCACCATGGGCCCAAAGAAAGCTTCTAGTGCCAGCCCTTTTGAAAAGAAGGCGAGAAACACGATAGAATTCACGAAAGAAATCATTGCAAAATATGATAGTGGTGTGCGTGTGGCCGACCTTGCCAGGATGTACAGCAAACCCCATTCAACAATCACTTCCATCGTGGCAAAAAAAAAAAACGAAATCAAGGAAGCAGTTGTTGCGAAAGGGGTAGATATGGTCACAAAAAAAAAAAAAAATACTCGAAGATGTTGAGAATTTGTTGTTGGTGTGGATTACCGAGAAACAGTTAGCGGGAGATAGTATTGTGCAGTCGATAATTTGTGAAAAGGCAAGGCGATCTTAAAAAGAAAATGCCTGGAATGAGTGCTGATGTTAATGAATTCAAGGCCAGCAAAGGCTGGTTTGAGAGATTTAAGAAGCGTAGTGGCATACACAGTGTTGTAAGGCATAGTGAGGCTGCAAGTTCTGAGAAATGTGCGGCTGAAAAATTCGTTCAAGACTTTAAAGACTATGTAGAGGCTGAAGGATTTCTCCCCCAACAAGTGTTCAATTGTGACGAAACAGGCCTCTTTTGGAAGAAAATGCCAAAGAGGACCTACATTACGCAGGAGGAAAAGGCACTGCCAGAACACAAGCCTACGAAAGACAGGCTTCCTCTTTTGTTCTGTGCTAACGCTAGTGGGGATTTCAAAGTGAAGCCTTTACTGGTGTATCACTCTGAAAATCCCAGTGTTCAAGAAAAACAGTGTCGCCAAGGCTAATTTGTGTGTGATGTGGAAGGCTAACAGTAAGGCATGGGTCACAAGGGAAATTTTCTTTGATTGGTTTAATGAGGTGTTTGGCCAGACTGTGAAGAAATACCTCCTGGAAAAGAAATTGCCACTCAAGTGCCACCTGGTAATGGACAATGCTCCTGCTCATCCTCCAGACTTGGATGACCAAATGGTGGAGGAGTTTAGTAGTTTCATCAAAGTGAAGTTCTTGCCCCCTAATAATACCACTCCTCATCCAGCCCATGGACCAGCAGATCATTTCAAACTTCAAAAAACTCTACAACAAAGCAATGTTTCAAAGGTGCTTTGACAACCTCAGACACTGAATTGACACTAAGAGAGTTCTGGAAAGATCACTTCAGTATCCTCCATTGCAAAAAACTTATAGGTAAGGCTTGGGAGGGAGTGACTTCCAGGACTTTTGAACTCTGCTTGGAGAAAATTGTGGCCAATTGTGTCCTCGACAAAGATTTTGAAGGGTTTGAGGCTGACCCTGTTGACCCAAAACCAGTTGTGCAATCAATTGTGGCATTGGGGAATTCCATGGGGTTGGATGCGAGTGGCGAGGATATGGAAGAGTTGGTGGAGGACCACAGTGAAGAGCTGCAAGACCTTCAACTGCAACAGCAACAGAGCACAGCTGAGGAAATTGCTTCACAGGAGGAGGAAGAGAGACGGAAGATGCCTTCTTCAAAGATTAAGGACATTTGTGCAAAGTGGAGTGAGGTGCAAACATTTGTGGAGGAACATCCCCCTAACAAAGCTGTTGTAGGCCGTGTCTGCGACATGTTCAATGACAATGCCTTGTCCCATTTTAGGCAAATTTTAAAGAGATGCCAGAAACAGAGCACTCTGGAACAATTTTTTGAGCGACAGGGGTTCAGTGGCTCTCAAGCTGGTCCTAGTGGAATTAAAAAACGAAGGGAAGTAACCCCAGACAAGGACTTGTTACCTGAAGTCTTTATGGAAGGGGATTCCCCTTCCAAGCACTAGGAAATTCTCCATCCTCTTCCTGTCTTCCATACATCAAGAACAGTCTTCAATAAAGGTTAGTGTCATGTTATTATTGTTTTATACTTTATGTCTCATTGTTTTCTGTATGTAAATCTATATGTAAGCTAAAAAAAATTTTTTTTGTTAATACTTTTGGGTGTCTGGAACAGATTAACTGCATTTACATTATTTCTTATGGGGAAAATAGTTTCGCCATTCGTGAGTTTCGCCCTTCGGCAGACTCTCTGGAACGGATTAATCATGAAACTCGAGGGTCCACTGTATCTGATTATTTTTCTATAATAGTATTCATTGTAATAATTATTGTGAGTAGAAATAAGGTTTACAGAGGTGAGTTGAGCTCCTTTTGTAGGAGTTTTGTGAAGAGCTTGTGTACACGGGTTGGAGTTCTGTTCAAACTGTGGAGGGAAACACGAGGAGAAGTATTTTGTAAACCAGCCTCCACTCCAGTCTCTTGTCGGCTTAAGCAGTCTTTTTCGACTACTCTTATACATCAATCTGCTGCTAATAAGGTTTAGCAGCAACCAGGCACCCCCAAAGAGATACCTAAGAATTAGTAAAAGTTTAAGGGTTGGCCAAACCAGGCACCCCTGAAGAGATGCCTAAGAGTTAGCAGACTCAACCAGAGATACTGAGGAAAGGAGATAGTTACTAGGGACCTTGAAAAACCCTAACCCTGGCGGATCAGACCAGGCTTGTAATCTGGGATATGGAAGATCTCAGTAGCAGCCTGAAGAAGGAATGTATAAAATTAAATCAAGGGAGGTAACCCCAGACAGTATGGTAAAGAAAGGAAACTCCTTGGGAACTGTGTGGGGTGGTAATTCTAGTATCAGTAAATATGTTATGCTATAATATTGGGGATGATCCTAAGATCTTATATGTATTTTCTGTTAGTAATTCTTTTTTTCTTTGGTGCCAACAATTTCAGATTTCTTTGTAATGTGTTAAATAAATTGTAAGTGGGTTTATCTGGGTATGTTTTACTTACCCCTTTGAGCCATGCATATGAGGTCCATTTGTCAGAGGTTAAATTGAATAACATATTGATATAATTTTTTGGGGAGACTCAAGCCCCTGATAAGGTGCTTACTGCTCAATTTTCAGGCCAAGCTACCCTATGAGCCAGTACTTATCAGGACCACTATCTTATAACTTCCTTTCCTTCCTTTCAACACGTCAGCCGTTTCCCACCGAGGCAGGGTGGCCCAAAAGGAAAAACGAAAGTTTCTCCTTTTACATTTAGTAATTTATTCAGGAGAAGGGGTTACTAGCCCCTTGCTCCAGGCATTTTAGGCGCCTCATACGACACGCATGGCTTACGGAGGAAGAATTCTGTTCCACTTCCCCATGGAGATAAGAGGAAATAAGAACAAGAACTAGTAAGAAAATAGAAGAAAACCCAGAGGGGTGTATATATATATGCTTGTACATGAATGTGTAGTGTGACCTAAGTGTAAGTAGAAGTAGCAAGATGTACCTGAAATCTTGCATGTTTATGAGACAGAAAAAAGACACCAGCAATCCTACCATCATGTAAAACAATTACAGGCTTTCGTTTCACACTCACTTGGCAGGACGGTAGTACCTCCCTGGGCGGTTGCTGTCTACCAACCTACTACCTAGGATCTTATAACTATCCTGTATTATTTCTCATCTGGGTTTTTTCCTGCTCTAACCCAAAATCCGCATCTCCCCCTTCTCCTATGACTATAGCTATTTTTATCTCTTCCACTATTAAAAGAGCAGGTGGTGGCAACATACTTCTGAGAGAATAGAGTGGTACCTTTTTTTTTATTTTTTTTATTAACACATCGGCCGATTCCCACCAAGGCAGGGTGGCCCGAAAAAGAAAAACTTTCATCATCATTCACTCCATCACTGTCTTGCCAGAGGGGTGCTTTACACTACAGTTATAAAACTGCAACATTAACACCCCTCCTTCAGAGTGCCGGCACTGTACTTCCCATCTCCAGAACTCAAGTCCGGCCTGCCGGTTTCCCTGAATCCCTTCATAAATGTTACTTTGCTCACACTCCAACAGCACGTCAAGTATTAAAAACCATATGCCTCCATTCACTCCTATCAAATACGCTCACACATGCTTGCTGGAAGTCCAAGCCCCTCGCACACAAAACTTCCTTTACCCCCTCCCTCCAACCTTTCCTAGGCCGACCCCTACCCCGCCTTCCCTCCACTACAGATTTATACACTCTCGAAGTCACTCTGTCTCGTTCCATTCTCTCTACATGTCCAAACCACCTCAGCAACCCCTCCTCAGCTCTCTGGACAATCGTTTTGGTAATCCCGCACCTCCTCCTAATTTCCAAACTCCGAATTCTCTGCATTATATTCACACCACACATTGACCTCAGACATGACATCTCCACTGCCTCCAGCCTTCTCCTCGTTGCAACATTCATCACCCATGCTTCACACCCATATAAGAGCGTTGGTATAACTATACTCTCATACATTCCCTCTTTACTTCCATGGACAAGGTTCTTTGTCTCCACAGACTCGAAGTGCTCCACTCACCCTTTTCCCCTCATCAATTCTATGATTCACCTCATCCTTCATAGACCCATCCGCCGACATGTCCACTCCCAAATATCTGAATACATTCACCTCCTCCATACTCTCTCCCTCCAATCTGATATCCAATCTTTCGTCACCTATTCTTTTTGTTATCCTCATCACCTTACTCTTTCCTATATTCACTTTCAATTTTCTTCTTTTACACACCCTACCAAATTCATCCACCAACCTCTGCAACTTCTCTTCAGAATCTCCCAAAAGCACAGTGTCATCAGCAAAAAGCAACTGTGACAACTCCCACTTTGTATTTGCTTCTTTATCTTTTAGCCCAACACCTCTTGCCAAGACCTCGCATTCACTTCTCTTACAACCCCATCTATAAATATATTGAACAACCACGGTGACATCACACATCCTTGTCTAAGGCCCACTTTTACTGGGAAATAGTCCCCTTCCCTCCTACACACTCTAACCTGAGCCTCACTATCCTCATAAAAACTCTTCACTGCTTTCAGTAACCTTCCTCCTATTCCATACACCTGCAACATCTGCCACATTGCCCCCTATCTACCCTATCATACGCCTTTTCCAAATCCATAAATGCCACAAAAACATCTTTACCCTTATCCAAATACTGTTCACCTATATGTTTCACTGTAAACACTTGGTCTACACACCCCCTACCTTTCCTAAAGCCCCCTTGTTCATCTGCTATCCTACTTTCTGTCTTACTCTTAATTCTTTCAATAATAACTCTACCATACACTTTACCAGGTACACTCAACAGACTTATTCCCCTATAATTTTTGCACTCTCTTTTGTCCCCTTTGCCTTTATACAAAGGAACAATACACGCTCTCTGCCAATCCCTAGGTACCTTACCTTACCCTCTTCCATACATTTATTAAATAATAGCACCAACCACTCCAAAACTATATCCCCACCTGCTTTTAACATTTCTATCTTTATCCCATCAATCCCAGCTGCCTTACCCCCTTTCATTCTACCCACTGCCTCACGAACTTCCCCTACACCCACAACTGGCTCTTCCACACTCGTACAAGATGTTATTCCTCCTTGCCCTACACACGAAATCATAGCTTCCCTGTCTTCATCAACATTTAACAACTCTCTCAAATTCTAGAAATTTCCCCCTTTTTATTTGTTTCCCCTATTTTCATACTTTTGTCCACTCCGAGTCTCTACCTGAAGGAACAGACAATATGACATCGTCTGGTGCTTTGTCAACTCTAGGGTGGGACTGGGGAGGGAGCTGCGTTTCACCAGGAATATGAGACCTGTTACTGCACCAATGCACCAAGAACACTTTTTTTTTCCAACAAACCGGCCATATCCCACCGAATTAGGGTGACCTAAAAAGAAAAACGAAAGTTTCTTTTTAAATTTATTAATATATACAGGAGAAGGGGTTACTAGCCCCCTCACTCCCGACATTTTAGTCGCCTTTTACAACATGCATAGCTTATGGAGGAAGAATTCTGTTCCACTTCCCCATGGAAATAACACATCTATTGGCATATTTAAGCAAGATACCCTCTATTAGTGACTAGGTTATCGTTTTTTTTTATTGTTTTTTATTAACACATCGGCCGATTCCCACCAAGGTAGGGTGGCCCGAAAAAGAAAAACTTTCATCATCATTCACTCCATCACTGTCTTGCCAGAAGGGTGCTTTACACTAGTTATAAAACTGCAACATTAACACCCCTCCTTCAGAGTGCAGACACTGTACTTCCCATCTCCAGGACTCAAGTTCGGCCTGCCGGTTTCCCTGAATCCCTTCATAAATGTTCCTTTGCTCACACTCCAACAGCACGTCAAGTATTAAAAACCATTTGTCTCCATTCACTCCTATCAAATACGCTCACGCATGCTTGCTGGAAATCCAAGCCCCTAGCACACAAAACCTCTTTTACCCCTTCCCTCCAACCTTTCCTAGGCTGACCCCTACTAGGTTATTGCTTACCTATTATTCCATATTTAATTTTTTCACTGTGTCCTCAGTTTCATACACTGACATTGTTGCTATATACAGTGGTACCTCGGCATACAAACAGCTCCCAACTCGAACAATTATGTAAGTGTATTTTTGTAAGTGCTTTTGTAAGTGTATTTTTGGGGGTTTGAAACGGATTAATCTAATTTACATTATTCCTTATGGGAACAAATTCGTTCAGTATCGGCACTCGAACAGCCTTCTGGAACTAATTAAGCTCGCAACCCGAGGTACCACTGTATATCTAAGTGATGGTTTTTAAGATAGAAAATAATTTTATTCTGTTTATTAGACAACTTGATATTTAATTTATATGACTTTGCTTCTTTGTTAAAAATGGCATTGGCTTCATCAATCTTCTCTTCAAACCACCAAACTGCTTTCTGCTATACTATCTCATTCCTGTTTTTTTTATTACAAAAAATGCTTCAACAATACTTACATCTGGCATGGTACCATGCTTCATACCAGGAGCCAGGGCTGGAGCCAGTGGTGCTAGGGGTGGTGGTGGAGATGAAACCACTGCTGGATGACTCCCAATCTGCAAGAAAATTATTTGCTTAGCTACTATTTGGTATTTTTATAAATCTATTGTCCTCTTAATTCCAATGAATAATATGTGTAGAATATTAGAGTGATGCACCTCTGACCAGATATCAGGTTTGAAAAATATTTCCAGATACCAGTCTCTAGTTTTATTTCCATAAATACTATTTAACACATTTTTAATAAATACTAAGCTGTGAAACAAGTTGGTGCAATCAGTTCCATGGGGTTAAGGTAAAAAAGGAAAAAAAATAAAAGAAAATTGGGAAGTTTATGAATGGTTTTTCAAAACCAGATTTAGATTAGATTTTGCCACCAAAGTGGCTAGTTTATTGTGCACCCCATATCCATCCTGTGGACGGTAGCACAAGAGCATATGGATACACAAAAGGCCTAGGCACTAGGCCCCAAAAGGGTTAAAAATTGTACATTTGGATTTATATCTACATTTCACTTATCTTTTACAAGCAAATTTAGGAAATTTGCTTAGTATAACTGGTATCTTATTTTCATTAATAAGATATCTTGACATGTCACATAGGTTATTATACTGTCTATCTCTGTATTCCTCAATAAGTGGACAATTAAGCACAGTGTTCAAGACAGTGACCATATGCCTGATCACATAATTTGCATTTAGTTTGATCATCATCTGTGTCTCTCCCACACTGCCAGAAGTACCTGTAGCCAAGCCTAAGCCTGGCCACTACAACATCAGTCAGTCTGTTCACATTGCAAGTTGCAACCACGAAGAAAGATTCAAAGAAATACTGTACACATGCTTATTGGCCCATGCTGAAATTTGAAATGCGAACATTTAATCTAGGTCTCCAAAATAAACAGCTCAATTAGGAGTTGAAATATTCCACAGACAAGTCCTACTGGATGAAGACCCCAAGACAGACTTTGGAACTGAATTTCATAACAATGGGAAAACACACTGGAGACAACTGCAATATGCAAGACACTGAAGTATTATCATCATGACTCAAGGTAGAGTATACAATTGAATGCCATAGTCATGTCCAATGTTACAGTAACTAGCATTACAATATTGTCCACTCTTTGTTGGTAATCACAGTTTACAAGGATACCAGCATGACATGGGCTGCTGGCAAGGAAGGTGTGGCAAAGCTAGGTTAGTTGTAAACTTCATCTGTAATAATTACCTTTATAGCTACAGAAGCAAAACTAACTTGTAGCATCTTGTCTTAAATATAGTTGTCCCTACAAGCTCATGGGCTTCTGTATTCAAAATTTCTACTATAGATTACATTTCGTCCAAAACAAGATCTTTCATCCAATGATAATGCTGCATTTTTAGAAAAAAAAAAAAACATCTTATGGATGCCCTGCACAGTTTTTTTTTTTTTTACCATACTTACCTTTTAAGAAAAAAATAATTAGCATTGAATATAACACTACACATGAATAAGGTGTTATTATTTACATTAATAAATTTACTAATGAATGAACTGTTAATGAAGGAGTAGAGAAGATGTAGTAGAGGGAAAAAGAATAAGGAGAATGAGGGGAAGGGGTAAGGGAAGGTAAGGAAGTGAGGGGAGATTGAAAATGAGTGGCAGAGGGGGGAGGGAGAAAGGTGGGGGAAAGTAAAAGGAAAAGACAGGGAAATGAGAACAAAATCAAGGCATCTGATACATACTTGTGTAGTAAGGATGGATGTGAGTGGGTTGGCAAGTGTGGTGTTGGCACTGACTTGGGCAGGAACGGCAGGTGCTTTTACTTGAACTATTCTTGTACTTCCAGCATTAATGCTTCTGCTTACAGCTGCAAGTATAATTACCAATAATTAAGTCTATTTAACCACACTAAGAATACATGTAATTGGATCAGGAGAATAAATGAATAAATAAAAATAAGAGAATAAGTTACTATACATACCAATGTATTTTGTAAATGCCATACTGCATGAAAGATTTACTTGCAACATCTGCCACATTGCTTCACTATGGCAGATGTTGCAAGTGTATGGAATAGGTGGAAGTTTTCAAAATGCTGTAAAGAGTTTTTATGAGGATAGTGAGGCTCAGGTTAGGGTGTGCAGGAGAGAGGGAGATACTTTCCAGTAAAACTAGGCCTTAGATAGGAATCCAAACTGCTATTTTCCTACCTCACCTTCAGAGTGCAGGCACTGTACTTCCCACCTCCAGGATTCAAGTCCACCTAACCGGTTTTCCTGAATCCCTTCAAAATGTTATCCTGCTCACACTCCAACAGTACACCAAGTCACAGAAACCATGGTTGTTTAACATAATAGATTTGTTCAATGAACTGGCCGTATCCCACCGAGGCAGGGTGACCTAAAAAAATAGTTTTTTTTTTTAATTTAGCAATTTATACAGGAGAAGGGGTTACTAGCCCTTTGCTCCCAGCATTTTAGTCGCCTCATATGAGACACATGGCTTATGAAGGAAGAATTTCTTTCTACCTCCCCATGGAAAATATTTATTGATGGGGTTGTAAAAGAAGTAAATGTATATGGAATTTGAGTAAATGAGAGGATCAGGTCTGTCTGGGCTCCAAGCAGGAATATCCTAATCCTCCCTCTCCTATGGCTGGATTGCAATGTACTAAATTTGTTTCACTCTGCAATATAAATATTTTAATAGTTCTGGGGATCATCAACCATGTGATCATCTCAGATAAGAGTTCCTAAACAGAAAAAAAATACTGAAAGTACAGTAGGAAGAACTTCATAAGATTTATTTGCCATTTTACATGTTCAGGACACAAAGACAAGACCAGCAATGCTGCAAGAGTACAAAACATTTGACTGGATTCCACTTCACACTTGAAACATAGGGCAATGGTGCCTTCCTGGGCAGTTACAGTTTAACAAACCACACCTATAAAACAAATATTAATTGATATATTTACCTGTCTTTGGTAGTGTGAGCTTTGACCCATTAGAGGAGTTGACAATGCTAATAACCTGAGGTTGCGTTGTAGTAGTAGTAGTAGTCGTGACCACTTTTGGCTGAATCTTCATAGTTTTTGTAATGCGACCTCCCTTCGTGCTTCCTGGCGCAGTGGTTCCTATGAAAAAAAAAAATAATTCTGATTTTTTTTTGCCATGCCATGCACAGCTACTTCAAGGTCTGATATTCATAATATTTCCTCAAATGTCACAGTGTTCTTTCATTATACATATTCATGAAATAGTCAGCAAAATGCTGTATTTCATGTATATAATGATGAAACCATAGAGAAATTATTTCCCAAGTGCCCTTCAAAAAGCTTTTTAAAATCAACATGTGGTGTAATGTTATGTAGACAATATGGAGGAAAGAAATTAAAAGTGTAATTACAGTGGACCCCCGGAAATCGAACGCCTCCCAACTCGACCTATTATGTAAGTTTATTATTGTAAGTGCTTTTGTAAGTGTATTTTTGGGGGTCTGAAATGGACTAATCTAATTTACGTTATCCCTTATGGAAATAAATTCGTTCGATAACAGCACTTGAACAGCATTCTGGAATGAAGAATGTTCGATTTCCGGGGGTCCACTGTATATGAAAGGCACAAGTGAGTGGAAAAGTGATTATCGAGATTTAGACATCTAGAAAGGATGGAGTAAGATTGGCTGATCAAGAGGGTATAAATCGGGAAGGATGGTAGTGGGTTTTTCCCATGGGTCATGACCCATACGAAAGACATAGGGATGTTCTCCAGGGTCATGTGGGTAAAAATATTTTTTTGGCAATTTTATACAAATTAAGTTTGTGGGTAAATAAATGACCGGGTGACTGAGAGAATGAATAAAAAGGTGTTGAGCAAAATCTGTTTTAAGATGAGTAAATTTAATAGGGAGTGACTGGTTTTTTAAAGTGAATGTTTAATAGTTTCTTATCAAGTCTACTGTATATTTTTCAAGTTCTCTATTAATTTCCTGATGCATTTCATAAAAAAAAATCTAATTTCATTCTTTTTTTTCAACTTCAATGTTTAATGAAAAAATTAAAGACCCAATACAAATGACAGCATAAGCCTGAATTTTCAAAATATGGCTTCAATGAGCAGAGTATGACTTTAGTGCCTAAAGTCTTAAACTCTGAAAAAATGTGAATAAAATTTCTGGCTTTCACATTTACGCTGGAGTCGAAATCCAAGAAAGTAGCACATTTATTTCAGTTTGGTTCATCCAATTTTTTTTGAAAAACTAGTTATTGGAAAGATAAAGAAAATAAAATTAAGTCAGTTTAATGCTCCCTTGAGTACAGTTTTTTCTCTGAAGAAAACTTCTTTCGTATCATTGAAGTTATGTGGAGTAATGTGATATGAAAAAAAGCCTCATAACATTCGGGAGAAGTTGGTGAAGCCAGCAACAGTGGCAAGGGTGAAATCTGTTTGTGCTGCCATGGAGGTGGAGCTGGTCCCACTCTCCAACAATAGCATCAAAGATCAAAGATATTTTGGCTCAAGCTTATTGTGGCATTGAAAAAAATACAGGGAATTTTTCATTCAGTACAGATGAATATGTGGCTATTGCAAATGACCCTCAATTTATTTTTTTGATATACAAAGGAGGAACTTCTTCAGTTGTGGTAGATGACAACACTACCAAAGACATTTTTCAACAGTGAGAATGGTTTTTTTTTAACGATGCAAAACCCTGAGTGGTTGAGCTATTTGGCTATGTGCACTGATGAAGTTCCATCTATGACAAAATAATGTGGGATCTGTCACCTTAGTGACAGATCATTTAGAGGCATATAAGGCATATGTTTAGAGACCAGGAAAACCTGGCCTCTAAACATATTAAACCGAAAGTCCATGTGGCTCTTGATGATGCAATCCATATTGCAACTCATCAAGGCTAGAGCTTTGAACTTATCCATTTCCATAAAATGGATAAAAAGATGGTATCTCATCACTGCAACTTGCTGTTCCACTCCATGTCTGTTGGCTCTCTCAAGGGGCATTTCTTGAAAGTGTTATTAACCCGTTAACTGTCCAAACATAGATCTACGTTCTTACCGCTAGCGCTCCAAACATAGATCAACGTTTTATTTTTCCTGCCTCCAAATTTGGGACGATTGGCCTGACATGCCTGGTCAGTACAGAATGGGTCTTAACACTTGGTGTGCGCAGTATGAAAAAAAACCTGGGAACACTTAGTACCTTGTGGGAGCACCAGTTCAATTGGGCGCCAGCTAGAGCAAAGAGCTTGGCAAACACCAGGGATTCGCTGATTTTCTTTTTTTTTTTCAACAAGTCGGCCGTCTCCCACCGAGGCAGGGTGACCCAAAAAGAAAAAAAATCCCCAAAAAGAAAATACTTTCATCATCATTCAACACTTTCACCTCACTCATACATAATCACTGTCTTTGCAGAGGCGCTCAGATACGACAGCTGAGAATAAGTCCCTCCCAGCTGTCACTATCCCAGACCCCTTCTTTAAAGAGAAGGCACTGTACTTCCCACTTCCAGGACTCAGGTCCAACTAAATCAATTAACTGGTTTCCCTGAATCCCTTCACAAAATGTTACCCTGCTCACACTCCAACAGCTCGTCAGGTCCCAAAAACCATTCGTCTCCATTCACTCCTATCTAACACACTCACACATGCTTGCTGGAAGTCCAAGCCCCTCGCCCACAAAACCTCCTTTACCCCCTCCCGCCAACCTTTTTGAGGACAACCCTTACCCCGCCTTCCTTTCCCTACAGATTTATACGCTCTCCAAGTCATTCTACTTTGATCCATTCTCTCTAAATGACCAAACCACCTCAACAACCCCTCTTCAGCCTTCTGACTAATACTTTTAGTAACTCCACACCTCCTAATTTCCATACTCCGAATTTTCTGCATAATATTTACACCACATATTGCCCTTAGACAGGACATCTCCACTGCCTCCAGCCGCCTCCTCGCTGCAGCATTTGCAACCCATGCTTCACACCCACATAAGAGTGTTGGTACCACTATACAGTGGACCCCCGAGTTTCGTAAAAACTTCACTCCTGAAGTCTGCTCAAGCGCCATTACCGAACGAATTTACTCCCTTAAGGAAAAATGTCACGTATGTTAGTCTATTTCAGACCCCCAAAAATACATTTCCACAAGCACTGACAATATTATACTTACATAATTGTACGATTTCCGGGGTTTACGAAACTCGGGGGTCCACTGTACTTTCGTACATTACCTTCTTTGCCTCCATGGATAAAGTTAACAAAAAAAGAACAATACCGTGACTGGAACAATACACACACAACCCACACATATAAAAAAGAGAGGAGCTTACGACGACGTTTCGGTCAGACTTGGATCATTTACAAAGTCACACTGTGACTTTGTAAATGGTCCAAGTCGGACCGAAACGTCGTCGTAAGCTCCTCTCTTTTTTATATGTGCGGGTTGTGTGTGTGTATGGATAAAGTTTTTTGTCTCCACAGATACCTCAATGCACCACTCACCTTTTTTCCTTCATCAATTCTATGGTTAACCTCATCCTTCACAAACCCATCCGCTGACAAGTCAACTCCCAAATATCTGAAAACATTCACTTCTTCCAAAATCCCTCTCTCCAATGTGATATCCAATTTTTCTTTATTTAACCCTTTCGGGGTTATGGTCGTACTAGTACGTCTTACGCGCAGGGGTTATTGACGTACTAGTACGCATAAATTCTAGCGCCTTCAAATTAAGCGCGAAATGGCTGGTAGGCCTAGTGGTGAGAGAATGGGTCTGCGTGGTCAGTGTGCGCAGTAGGAAAAAAATCGGGGACCCAGTGGTGCATTGTGGGAATGCCATGTTAGTACACTCTGATCACCATGCCTGGCGGTAAGAAACTCCTCACTCCTCGGCGAATTGGAACACTTTTGTTCCCCAGTGACAGTTCTAACACCGATGGGAGTGTCAGTGGTGATGAGTTTCAAGGTTTTGATGAGGTTGTGACTGAAACTAATGACCATAATACCGGTAATATTGAGGAAAACCCAGACGACCCTCAGCCGTCCACTTCCGGTGTTGTGGCATCTTGTTCACGCTCAATTGTTCCAGGACGAAAGAGGAAACTGTTATTTACTCATATCCCAGACTCTGATGTGAGCAATGGTGATGATAGTGATAGTGAATATGAACTCCAAGCTCTTCAAAACAGTTCCAGTAGCGAGAGTGGAGCAGAATATTCTCCAGTGAAGCGTCAGTATATACGACGGTATATGCGCTCTGGTAGCGTGCCATATGCTGTTCCAAGGGGAAGGAGTACATCTCGGAGTACATCCCGTGGGTGTACAACAGGAAGTGATAGTGAAAATGAAGACGATAGTGTTGCAATTGGAATGAGAAATGTGCATGGAACTGGTACTGGTAGTGGTGGTGGTGGTGCCAGGCGCGAGGCACCAGCAGTGGACCATGCTGGCACCGACGCCGCTGAGTCAGCTCAGCGGCCATCCTCACCCACCCACCAACCACCACAACTACAACCTCCACTTCCACAACCCCCACAACCACCTGTAAATATCCAGTACCCACCAGCAGACCGCACCTGGGATTGGCAGGACGCTGACAATTTTATTCCCAATCCCCATCAGTTTGATGAAAGTCCAAGTGGAATACGCCCATCTTGTCCACTTGGGAACAATGCCAGTGAACTGGAATGTTTGAGTTATTCTTTGACGATCCCTGATAGAAATTATTGTCAGGGAAAGCAACAGATACTACGAGTACACCATGGCAAACACAATACTTTCACCAACATCATGCCTCAACAGGTGGAAAGAGGCAACTGTGGCTGAGATGTACTTGTTCTTTGCCACAATAATGCTTATGCCGCATGTTTATAAGCATCGTGTCAAATCATACTGGTCGACAGACTGCCTGATTGCAACACCAGGTTTCAGTGATATAATATCAGTGAATCGATTTGTGCTACTGCTGAGGATGCTCCACTTCTCAGACAAAACCAGGCCTGACAGAAACGACAGGTTGTATAAGATTAGGAATGTGTTTTTGTATCTGAAAGAGAAATTCAATATGCATTTTTATCCCTTCAGGAAGCTTGTTATTGACGAGTCACTGATTCTGTTCAAAGGTAGACTGTCATTCAAGCAGTATATACCAAGCAAGAGGAAACACTTTGGTATAAAGTTGTTTGTGCTTTGTGATTGCTACAGTGGTATTGTATTGGATATTATTGTGTACACTGGAAGTAATACATTGAAAGATACCAGGAAGTTACTGGGTATCTCTGGTGATGTGGTTAGAACAATGATGGAAACATGACAGATGTGTGCGGTACAGTGCGTGTAAATCGTAAGCATATGCCAAGGTTCAATGCTGGCACTCATAGAGGTGAGGTGCAAGCGTTTGCTGCCAATGACATCATGGCATTTCGGTGGCATGACAAATGAGATGTTACACTGTTGTCATCAATTCACCCTAACGAAATGACAGACACTGGCAGGCTGCATAGAGAGACCAATGAACCCATTCTAAAACCTGCAGCTGTGATGGATTACACGCTCAATATGCGCTTAGTGGACAAATGTGACATGCAAGTGGGTTTGCTGATTGTGTTATAAGAGTTACAAGTGGTACATAAAACTCTTTTTCACATTCTGGATACCATGCTCAATGCTATAATATTTATAAGTTGAAGACCACAAACAAACCACCATATAGCGAATTTTGTTTGTCTGTCATCAGACAAATAATATTCAAGTACCAGAACTTAACACCTGCAATAGAAACCAGCCCAACACCAGGTTATCAGCACTACCCTCGTCTGAGGCTTGGTGGTGAACACTTCCTAACAAAACTGCCTGACAACTGCTTGTGAGAAAAGGCTCAGAGGAGGTGTTTTGTCTGTGCACATACAAAAAAATGCCCACAACAACGCAAAAAGACCTACGTTTTATATTATTGGAATGTAAAACACCCTGTGCATGGAACCATGTTTCAGAGACTTCCACGGGCTGCAGAACTACTAGAAACAATGTCCAGTGACTATATATATGTATATACATGATTGAACAATGAAAATAAACAATATTTGTTATTGTGAATAACTGTAAATAAGTTATTGTAAACAAAATAATGATAAGAAAAGTTATGTAATGATTGTGATACTTAGCCAAGGTGAATATTTGAAAAACAGCACTTATATTGGTCTCACGGGCCATAAAAGTTATTTGGAGAAAAAAATAAAAATAAAGAAAATAACTTCAAGAGAAGAAAAAAAGAAAATTGACCAACCGGCGGTTGCCCGATGTTGCCGGCACCAGTTCATTAAGTAAACTCAATCCTCCATATTTCGGTGGTATTGATCGCAAAAATGTATTTTTAGCCTATTAGATTTAGAAAAAAAAAAAACTATCATTTCATAAGAAATTTTTTTTTTTTTTTTTTTTGAGAATCGTGGACTGAGCGGTTTTAGAGACCTTGGACCACCAAGGGTTAAATGGATTTGATACCCTCATCTTGCTTACTTATCTATGTTCACTTTCAACTTTTCTACCTTTAAACGCCTCCCAAAGCTAGATCACTAACCTTTGCAACTTTTCTTCTGGAAATCTCCCATAAGCACCGTGTCATCAGCAAAAAGTAGCTTTATCGCTCCCTTTCTATTTAATTCCCATAATTTCTCATCCTCCTCTCCCCAACACCCTAGCATTTACTTCTTTTACAACCCCATCTATAAATATATTAAACAGCCATGAGACATTACATCCTGTCTAAGACCTACTTTTACCGGAAGTAATCTCCCTCTCTCCTACACACTAACCTAGACACTCACTATCCTCACTTAACTCTTTACAATTCAGTAACTTACTACCTATTCCATACACTTGCAACATTTGGCCACGTTGCTCCCTATCACTCCATCATATGCCTTTCTAGATCCATAAATGCAATGAAAACTTCTGCTATCTAAATACTGTTCACATATATGCTTCAATGTAAACACTTGATCTACATCCCTTCCCCACTCTAAAGCCTCCGCATGTCTGCAATCTACTCTCTGTCTTACCTCTAATT